>JASANF010021051.1:0-80704 GCA_030248245.1 Trissonchulus sp. WLG1_4
TCCAGATTTGAAAGTACTTTGCCTTTTGTTTCGGAATTCGGACGCCAAGCGGCTGAACGGACATTCAGCTGCAAGTATATATCGACGGTAACTGTTTCCAGTTGAAGGAAGCTATCAAGACCTGGCGTATAGCATCGAAACCTAGCTACAGAATTAACTTGAATTATCACTAAAACGCGTCTTGTTTGAAAAACCAACCGTTAATAAATCTCGCACGCCAGCAATCTTACTATGTATGTACAGTAAAAACGTTTGATCCTACCCCCATGATTAATCCGACAATTACTGACGCCACCAGCTGACGATTTATGCTTGTCTTAACTTGTGTAAGCAGTTTTTTATGAGTCAGAACACAGCTTTGGCCAATTAGAGACGTCGTGACGTCTCACAGACGGGTTAATATCTTTATATACTACTTATTCTTTCCCCCAACCTGTAGGAAATTAAAGATCTGCACATTGTTACTTGAGAGAAAAAATTTAGCTACCCGTGTTGAGTTTGATGTATTTCACAGCTCAATGACGCAAAATCCACAGCTGTGCTACATACATACAAGCTCTGCAATTCAGAAGATAGAACAGAACTGTCGTAGAAGGTGTCACTAGCGAATATCTGGTGCTCTTTCGTTGGCAGTTCGGCAGTTCTTAAGCCCTGTTCATACTTGTTCTTAAGAATATAAGACACATACAAGGACGATATTCTGCCAGCTACTGTACTACCATCATTTTGTCAACGTTTCGCAGACTAACTGCACTCGATCCACACTTTTACCGTGAGGGACAAGGCTAAGGACAAGTATGAACCTGGCTTTAGGGTTAACACTCTTCTTGTATGATCTGTCAAAGCTGTTTTCCACGGCAAAGCAGGAATTAGAATGACAATTTTATAAAACTTGACCCAAAATGTTTAAAAAATTGACCTAAAAAATTATTTAATGACTCGCCGCAACAAGGAAGTAATTCTATAATAATCATGTAGGTACAAATGCTTCAAAATCACGAAGAGACTGTCACACATATGCAGATGTTTTCAATTTAGGCCGTTTGAACCAACACTTTACTGGTAAAGTTATGTAGTTTTGAAACTCACAAAAATGGACAAGCTCTAAAGCCCAGACACTGTCTCCCACGAATGCAACTGGTTTATCAAGTACGACTACATCGGCTTAGGGTCGATTTATACTTACAGCCGTATGTCCGTTCAGCCGATAAAATGACGAACTAATGACGTCACATGCGCTGACTGATCCACTGCACTAGGCTGCTACTTGTAAGTGAGGTCATTCTGCAGGCTGAACGGACATATGACCGTTGACTTTCTTGACTTTCTTGAGATGAAGTAGTTCACTCGAATCGTGAACATTGCCCCCTGACTTTTTCCCAGTACCCCTTTCCATATGAGTATCCACATGAGACAATGACATAAGTGCAGTTTTTACTATAAAATCTGAGGAAACTCAATAAAAAAGGCACGAAACGGAACTGCAAGATCGTAATTAAGTGTAACCGGATACAGACAGCATTAGTACTTGCATAAGTGATGTTAACGAGATACCTGATCGGGGTACACTCGCATTGGCGACTTTCGCTTTGGTGACGCTTCGTTTTGTCGACAAATTTCAGTTGAGTTTCCACCCAGTTGAGTTGACCCTCCACCCGGATCTTTGATTTTTGGGGGTTATCAGCTCCAGCTCCCCCCCCCCCCCGCTTACCAATATTGTTTATTCCCTGACAAAAAACTAATAGCAAACTATGACTGAATTAAGTCTGATTATGTGAGAAACTTTTATTACCTTTTGCAAATATTAAATTCATCAATTTTGTCACCAATACGAAGTGTCGACAATGCGAAAGTCGACAATACGCACGTTCACCACCTGATCCAATTAAATTTACTGGTGAATAAAAAACCCACAACTTTTTAATCTTTTGCTTCTGTCAGCCCTATTGTCTACGCCAACTGTTTGAACACTAAAGCTCAGTTCCAGGGTGATATCCTTGAAAATTCAACTCGTGTGAAACAAGCTATCGTGTATTTCACTTCTACTTGAGCGAATGACCCGAACTTCACTTGAGTCGAAATGACGTAAATGCATCCACGCGGTATGATTAGTGATGATGCTTTCGGATACTAAGCATTTGCAGCTTGTACTATCTCATGTTCTCAGCTTTATAATAAAAAACGGTAGCATGGTGTAGTGGTTAAATGTTGTACTCTTAAACCGAAGGCTGTAAAATCAATTCCTGGGACAGCATTTTTGGTTGTTTTTCACCATATCTATGAATGGCGCTAATTACAAACTCCGTAGGTACATTAACAGAAGCAAGCCAGCAAGGTAGGTATCATGTAGGTAATAAATTATAAATAGTAGGTGACGGGTGTAAAACACACTGCGTACATGAGCACTCGTGCGCTGCGCGCACTCGTGCTTTGCACTCGGAGCTTTCCATCGCATCGTGCATACAAACCTCTGAGTGCACTTGCAGCCATGCTACAACCCTTACTTGTCAACTGAATAAACTTCTTTTGTGATAAATTTTTGCTGTGCAGCGGGTTTTGTTTCACGGAGGGATAATATTAGGTTTGATGTTTCCAGGCACATCTGCATTGGCCTCTGCTTGTTTATTTTCGCAGTAGCGTGCTGCTATGGGCACATTTCTGCGTGTACCCTACTAATACCGCACACTGTAAGTAAAGAAGAAAAGTACAGACAAGATAAATCGAACCACCGACATCGAACATGCTACTTAACCGTCTTAGCCACTAGGCCATCCCAACTCAACGCAATCGTTGACGGCTTGCATATTTGTCAAATAAAACAGTGACCAGGAATTAAACTTATTTTTGCACTGACTGTCTGCTTGTGCAGCTGTAGCTAGGTGCTTTGAGTATGCATAGAAATATAGAAGCTAGTGGTAAAATTACCGAATTTCCCAGGTGATGATCAGCAAAAAATGTAGCCTAACTAGCCTAACGGATAAAACGTCTGACTAGAAATCAGAGTAGTAGAGAAACTAAAATTATTATTGCCGTTATTGCCTGATGATCTAAAATCAAATAAATTTCACGGTATAACCCAGATTTATGGTATAACCAGCCATGTATACTAACTAATTAAATCAGACTAATTCATAGATGCACACAGGGGGGAGGGGGCTATCCACCCACCCCCCCCCCCTGAGGGGGCTCGGCACCCCCCCCTCAGACATCCGGCACCCCCCCTCAACCCCCCACCCCCCCTCTGATGGCCAAGAAAGTACCCCAAAAATGCGTAAAAAATTGACTAATTGCAAAAAAATTTCGCCTGTGGCCAAAAAAGTACCCCAAAAATGAGTTGAAAATCGAAAAATTCTGAAAAATTTTCGGCTGTCGCCGAAAAATGGCCAGACCTAGGGACCACCCTCCCTTCCGCCAGGCGTCGGGCACCCCCCCTCGCCGATTCCCCCGTGCATCTCTCGACTAATTTGATCATAGCCTTTGAAAAACTAACTCAAAAAAACTGCATTAATTTCTAAGACTCTTTGATACGTAAAAACAATACATTTATGAGGGGGGAAGGGGGCATTTCTTCCATCTAAAATTTGAGCCCTGTGGGAGGGTCCCTGAAAGTTGGGCAAAAACGGATAAGTATGGCACTTTTTTGAATAATTTGGGCAGTGTACGTTCGGTCCATCAGGAGGCAGGATCCCCGAAATTTGGCCGGAGGGGCCCCGCAAAATATGGCTCTATTTAATGTATGTATATTACAGAAATACGTATGTATGTTTATATTCGTCACGGAAACGTTAAAAAAATCTTACAAAAAGTTATACTATTCATAATATCAGGATAAAAGAAAACGGCACAAAACTGAAAAAAACAGAACGGATATAACGTTGTGAGTCTGAATCGATGCGAAACTGATACAAAAAATAGTCTTAAGACATTTTTTAAAAGCTCAGGCGGCAGCGGAGGCGACATGCGAGAATCGAGCCTATGGCTACAATGTTCGCATCGCGGAGACAGGAAGGCAACACAAGTACATTATTAGATAAGTCGGACGGGCCTTATCAGCAGCAGCAGTAGCAAGCAGCAGCCATTCTTGATTAGCTCTAGGCGGACCGACAGGCGAGCGGGCAAGAAAGAAATATAAAAAGATCAATATTGTTGTCTCCAAAAACATTTTCCCGGTTTGGCTAAAAAAGTTCCGATTAGCTAGCAGATAGACGGCAGAAGCGGACTAATGACTAATGCCTAATCTCCAGGCCAGGGTCGGGCCCAGAGCAAAGGTCAAAGGTCACGCAGCCAGGCGCACTAATGTCTGGCTTGTACGGCAAACAGTGATAAGGAAAAACAGTACAGTACAGACGGCTAAGGATGGCGTAAATAAAAATAATCACTGATAAACATTTGGGTTACAGACAACGTGAAAATTATTGGTATATAAAAAAAGTGGTCAGGCACTGCTTGATTTACGTAACCAAACAAACTGCTATTAAACAATTGACAGATTTAAATGAAAATGCTGATTTTGTTATTGTATACCTATAGCCTTGCCGCTTATCTGAGTCATGCGTTCGATTTGAGTCTAGCGATCAATACATCGAAAAGCATATTAGAAGGCAACGAATAGGTGAAAATACTGGGAGTAAAATACAGTAAAATACAGTAAAATACGGTTCATGCAGCATAGACTACTTTTTCTTTACACTTTCTAAAAAGTGTTCACACAGCCTTAAGTAAAGTTACTTTTTACTTAAGCGCAAGTCACTTTCGATTGGGTGGTATTGGCGCAGCTGTAGGTCAATAAAACCAGTCTACCCAATCCGAATAAAGCTCGACAAGCAGAGCTTCTGTTAGCATTCGATTGGCTAGACTAAGACGTATTTTCATATTTACATACCTAAGACCTCAAGTAAAAAGTAAAAAGTAAAAAAGAAGTATGCGCAGTAACGTCTATATGAATGGCACGCGCACCTAAGCATTAGCAAGAGTACATAATAAGAAGAGTATGACACTCTTCCTATTATGCCTTCGGGCGTGCGTATAATGCGGAGCGCGAAATAGTACGTTTATGTACGGTTTTGAGGGCCCCCCCTCAACTGAAGACCCCGTACTCAACTGAGGGGGGGAGGTAGCGCAAGGTCTTGCTTAGTCTCTTGAAATGAGGGGGGGTACCCTCCCTCAACTGAAGACGGGGTACTGAACTGAGGGCGCATTGGACGCACGCCCGAAGGCATTAGGAAGAGTGTCATACTCTTCTATATAGAAGAAAAGGGAAACAAAAACAAAAACAAAAAAAAAACACAAAAAAAAAAAAAAAAAAAAAAAAAAAAAAAAAACTATTATGTACTCTTGGCATTAGCCAATATTTAGAAATACTTAAACTGTAAAAATATTATTTTAAACAGCCAATAGAAAATATACAAATAACTAGTATATAGTATAACTAAAAGTATTCTACTAAAAGTCTATTAGTATTGGTATGTTAGTTCTCCACAAAACGGTCCCAGTAACTTCAACCAAAAAAAAATAACTATGTAGTGTGTACGTAAGCTATGTACTGGTATTACGTTTCAATTAACGCTAAAAGTTTTATTTCAGTTTAACCTTAAACTGTTCAACCAAAAACTGAAACAAAAACAATTACCACAATTAATTGTTGAAGATCGTAAAGAAATTTTCACTTTTGTACTTTTGACAGGAACCAAACCTTTTCTTTTGTTATCAGCCGCAAACGCTAGACGAAGGCAGAAAAATCCCCAGCAAACAAGACCAATGTTCATTTCCGTTTCCCGGTTTTCTATATAACTTAAAACTTATATATAAATGTATAAAATGCTGTACAGAGAAGTAAAGTAAAGTAAGCTCAAAGGGCTCAGTTAAAATGAGCTATCTTGCGTTTTAAACCAAATTTGCTTGAAATATGTGAATCTAAGTAAAAATGCAAATGCACAATAAAAAAACAAGTGAGACGAATTAGTTTTGATATATGCAGAGTTACAAGATCGGTGACAGATACAAGAAGAAAACATAAAATCGAAAAATCCTGGTTAAAAATGAACTTCAAGATTTTTTACAGCACAGTAACACAATAATATAATTCCCATGGGTGTAGAAAAAAAACATATACCTACATTTGAAAAGTTATGCAAAACTTTATGTAATATGAGCATAAGCTGAGGCTGAAAAAATGAAAAAAGTGCCTCCGAACAGGAGAACCTGAAGTTTTTCGATCAAGCACTAATGAATGCCTGATAGACTGGCTATGCGAGTTTTTTTTGCTCTAAAAATAACCGGGCTAGGCGTCTATGCCTCGGAGAATACCTGTCTGCGTCCTCAGCCTAGGTGATGCCGGAAAATAGCTTGACAGTCTGCCGTCATAGAGTCTCTCCGGAAGAGAAATAGGACATATTCATAAAAAGCATGACCCTATGTATTTCATATGCGCATGTTTTCGACTTATAGTTAAACACCTCTTCTGAGTCGCAGCCAAAACGGCCCGGATTCGTTTGGTTGGGGGGTAAAAAGTAGGCAGAGCGGGAGACGGCTATCTGAGCATTAATCTGCGCAAGACAGACAATGGCTGACATTTTTTTGCCTCTGTTTCTTTGGGCATATGCGTCTTCCCAATGGATGTGAGCTTAAAGCGCTCCAGACAGACAGTCAGACAGACAGACAAACGGACAGACGGACTGACTGATAAAAACAAGACTTGGCTCGAAAACACACAAGGATATATACGCGCAAAGTGGGTGTGTGCGGATCTCGGAAAAAACACACAGAAAGAGCGGGCAGACCCACGACTGAGCCAGACATACATGTAAGCCGCAACGCGGCAGCAGCTGAGCGAATATGGGGCAAAAAATTCAATAAAAAATCCGCAATGAGCGTGTATTGATTACGAAAAGGGTTCATAAAAACAACTATTTCAGGATATTCTTTCTCTTCTGTCCCTGTTGTCTGTGTTCGGGCCCGTGTCTGTGCGTTTGTCCAGCGTCTGTGCCACCGACAGCCCCAAACCACATTCCGGCAGTGGCATTTTTCACTCGCCTGCCTTAAAAAACACCACCGACCTCAAAAACTTTTAGCCTCCAGTGGCCAAAGCCAGAAAAAAGCTTCTATCAACTTGTGCTTTATTTCTTTAAGTACGTATGTACGTATGTATAAAGAACGAGTTATAGAGATATGTGAAACTGACAGAATATAGCATTTCTTTTGTCCATTTCCGGCAGTTTTTAACAGTTCATAGACTTAGGTCACATGTACGTACGCATATACATGCCTACACGTAAGCTGAAAAACAATTTCTAACGATAAAAGGTGAACACTAAGACTAGCACTTTCACAGATGTACCATTCACTTTCGCAATGGTTTAAGTTATTCAGATTAGAGGCCTGCCCAGGCCTAAATTTTCCGTCGACCGGCCCGGCCAGGTCAGTTCTGATTTATATAACTGTGTTGGCCCGGACCGTTAACAGGAGGAAAAAGTGTCACTGGTCCGTTGGCTGTCACAATGCGGTTAAATAAGGGTAACTACATAATACCCACTTTTTTCGTCTATATTTTTGTAAAACTATTCTCTTGCAATAACAATGTTAAGACTCGGCTATATTCAAGACTTGAATACCTATGACTCTATGAGGCTAAGGAAAATATAGGTGTTAGCAAGGCAAGTCCGGCCCACGACACAGGCTCCACCTCGAATTTGGCGTTCCATCTTTGACCTTTACCTTAGCTGTACTTTAATGCGGTCACTGTTTTATCTAATTGTCACAAGCGTCTACCTTAATAGCGTCTAAGGTTGGCGGTTTAGATTCATCTGAAGAATCATCACCTGGGAATTTCTAGTTTCGATCCACCTGCTGGGGTTTCACTGTCACTGATCACAGTAACCGGAGACTTCCTTTTATCAAATATAACATCTCTTCGGATGACAACACTTTGTCGTTCACCATCGTACAGCCTGTATCCTTTGAATCAAGGGCATAGTCGACAAAGCCCATCTTTTCGGCTTTCGTTTCGTTTCATTTTCCCCCTCTTGCATCCGCGAATATACGGTACAGTCGAAGATAACTAACCTCTGGAACTGTGCCACACCACTGCTCAAATGGCGTCATATATACCATCTTCAAGTACCGAGTTGGATGAAACACTATTCTTAATGGAGACCGCACAGCTGTGCTGTATTAATGGCTTCGCTCAAATGTTGTAAATGAGAATTAGGGCCTATCAGACTCGGGGGCTGTGGTGTAGTGGTAGCATGCTTGACTTCGAAGCAGGCGGCCCGGGTTCGATTCCCGGCGTCTCCATTTCTTTCATTCTTTCTAAATTGGGGCATCCTCTTTCTATTCAACATAGTGGCGACCGTGACATAGGACGGAGAGGATAGGGCCGCGTCCTCAGGACAGCCCTATCCCCGAACCGTCTTCGGAGGTGGGTTAAGAAGCCCCATGCCCTGGGTTGAGGTTGGCACTTCAACCCTTACGGTACTCGTGCTGTGTGCAGTATGTATGTGTACATAGTCTCTTTCTGATTGGTCCCTCGGTTAAGGGTAATCCGAAAAAACCCTCGGTTTCGGTTAGGGGTGAACCGGAGAAAACCCTCGGTTTCGGTTAGGGGTGAGCCGGAGAAAACCCTCGGTATTAGTTGGGAATCGTTCTGGGTAGATCGAGAAACCCTGTGGTTGCGGGTAAGCCAGGAAACCCTGAGTGTGGTGTGACTGAAGTAGGCTTGGAGGCCTACGTGTGAATGTGCTCCGCCCTTGAGGCATCGGGTTCGCCCCGGGAGCATGAGTATCGCCCGAGTATCGTTGCAGGGTCGCAACGATGTTCGAAGGGGGGACCCTGTTGTAAATGAGAATTAGGGCCTATCAGACTCGGGGGTTGTGGTGTAGTGGTAGCATACTTGACTTCGAAGCAGGCGGCCCGGGTTCGATTCCCGGCGTCTCCATTTCTTTCATTCTTTCTAAATTGGGGCATCCTCTTTCTATTCAACACAAAAAACGTTGAAAGATCTGCTCCGGCAAAAGTGGCTCGAGCCATTTCCAAAAAAAAAGTATGATTGCGGCGCTCGAAAACTCTGTGACCGTCATCAACTCTGAGCCCGTCGTTTGATCCTGATGTTTCATCCCCCTCTCCTTGAGGTAGTTTGCTAACGATTGAATAATATATTCTCATCATTATCGGTTCCGAGCATTTTAAATCTGTCTCGTTCTCCATATCTGCTACCAAAGGGAACACTATTACACTCTTCCCTATTCTAGCTAATCGGCCGAAACGATGCTCCGGCCGAAATGGCCCTTTTACGCCTTGATTTCAAGGAGGGGGGTACCCCCCAAATCAAAGATATGTCTTGGTTTCAGGGGGGACCCTCCCTCAAACCAGGGATGTGTCTTGATTTCAGGGGGGTGTCCCCCTTCTCAAGTCAGGGATGTGTCTTGATTTCATGGGAGGGACCCCCCCACAAATCAGGGATGTCTTGATTTCAGGAGGGTGGTACCCCCTCGTTTCAGCTGACCACTAGCTGGAAATCGGTGGTGTCTTGATTTGAGGGGGAGGGTGTACGTACCAGCATGACCTCTAATTCGTAGAATCCACGGCCAGGACAACTAAAGAGGAAGACGAGGTATTTTCTATTGAAAAAACAAGAACGCCAAACTAAAAAGAGAAACAATTTGTATAATCTTTGAATTGACGTAACAAAATAGACTTTTTATATCCATGTGGGCAATTATGGAATAACAACATTAGCTAATAGTCTTCATAACTGCAGAAAATAGTTTCCCAATATAAATGCTGGAATTCAAACCAAATTTGTCAACTGTCACGAGGAATAAAAAGGTCGTATTTTTTAAGATGTTGAAAGAATTAAAAATACACTAGAGGTAATACTGAAAATATTTATGCTAAAATTAAATATGTATACAAAAACAATACAAACAAAAATAAAACAAGCAGCAATTTTATGCAAAATTTAGGAGTTCTTGTCCATGGCCATGACCACCAGTGTGATCTGCACCAGTAGCAGTAATTTTTGGTGTAAATCGTATTCGGCCGAATTTAAATTACTTGGAAGTAATTGCTTCAAAGGAAGTTAAACCTGTCGCTACGTACCTATTTATATATATTCTAGGGTTGGGCGCTGTCGTGCCAACCCTAATTTTTTAACATCAGGAAAAAATTTTTGTTATTACTGGTCGCCATGGCGTACCGAGTACCGGAGGCCATGACGCATTGTATGGCGCACGCCATGGAGCATGACCGGGCGCATTCTATTTTCATACAATGCAGTAGGCAAAGGTCCGTGTGCGTCCGCTGACGCTCCCTCGTGTGAATAGGCCATAACACACCTCAAACTGTCTGGAGTTCTTGACTTCCTGAGGAAGAGCCGATTATATCCTCCTCAGACTACATATGTACTTAGTTCTCCAGGACAAAGCTTTGCCATTTTCGGTAACAAAGGCACCAACCAGTAACGCAAACTTCTTTGCCATGTCATAACTGCATTGGATATTAAAATTTTACGGTAATAATGACTAACTGACAAGCATGCAGCGACGATGTATACAGCCTCAAAACAACTATTGTACAGTTTGGGCAAGTTTGGTCGCACTTTTGTAACAGGTTTAGATATATACAACCTTTTATTCTCTTGAAGACAGTCTTAATCAGGCATCATTTATTGGATAGACTTTTTAAAATTTTGGAAACTACCGCCTATTTGCGTTTTACTTAAGTCTGGATGGAACTGTACTCTTTTTAGGAGCTTCTTCCTTTTTTAACAAATCTTGAGTAAAGTTGACAACTTTTTTGACATAAAAAGTGAAGGGCCTATTGCATAAAACTACAACACTACACTACAACTGCTACACCTTCATTTTTTCAGTTTCATAAAGCTACATCAATGTATCTACATTACATTTCTACATCGCTACATTACATCAGATGTATCTACATTTACATCGCGATGTAAAAAATTTATAATGTGATATTTTACATCGGTGTAGCTACATTCTACACCGATTTCATAAAAGTAATGTAGCTACATTAGCTGTAAAAATGTAGCTACATTTTTGATTGTGGTTCGACCCACAGTTAAGTTACTGTTTCTAAGTACATTTTCATATTTATCCGAGTTTTTTTCTAACAATAATACATATTACGGGTTATAAAGATACAAGGAGTGTTTTTGGCTAAATTTTGTGGTCTTTTTGGCCTAAAAAATTTTCAGAATTTCAAAAAAATTTAAAATTTCACACATTTTTGCTTATCTTTGCAAATTCTGGGACTGTATCTCTGATCGATTTGAGCGATTAGCATGCTTGCTACTATTGTAGCAGATGTAGTAGATGTAGCAAATGTAGCAGATGTAGCTACATCTACTACAATTGTAGCAAACTAATGTAGCAGATGTAGTATATATAGCTACATCTGCTACATTTGCGGTGATGTCACAGATGTAGTTCTACATCGATGTAGCTACATCTTACATTTGTTTTATGCAACCGGAATATGTAGCTGATATAAATGTAGCTACATTGATGTAGAGATGTACAGATGTAAAAATGTAGTTTATGCAATAGGCCCTTGGTCAGAAAAAATTTAACTTTTTGTCCTTTAGAAAGGAAAATAAAAAATATCTTGTCATCTGGGCGCTACAGTAACCTAAACTTTCAATCATTAACAAAAGAGGCCAGCTTACACACAAAACACGATCATACACAACACTAAAATTACACACAGACACACACACTCAGTTGCCCCAGCGAATACACGTAACGCATGTAATTCGCTAGAGCAAATCAAATGTAAGTGTCCGGGGGTCTTTTGATAAATCGGTTTAATTTGCAAATTTTGACCAAAAAAATAAAAATAGACCCATTTTTTGGCTCATTTTGTCGTTTTTTTCAAAAATTTTGCAAAATCAAAAATCGAAAAACGGAAATCAAAAAACGGACATTTTTCCAATTTTTGATTTTCCATTTCAAGTTGTTGTCACCAGAACAAAAAATGGTGCAAACGAAATTTCTTCAATTTGTTCGTGCTGTTTTGTCAAATCAAAAATCGAGATTCGAAAATTTTTCGTTTTTCAAAATTTGATTTTCAAACTTCATTTTTTGATTTTCGATTTTTGTTTTTCATTTTTTTACAATACAGTGTCAAATTGAAAATCGAGATTTGAAAATTTTTCGTTTTTCAAATTTTGATTTTCAAATTTCAGAAAGAATTCTCGTTCTTCAATTTTTGATTCTCATTTTTCGATTCTCGTTTTTCAAATCTGTCCTGAAAATTAAATTTCAAATAAATTTCCATTCTTGATTTTCGTTTTTTATTAGCTAATGTGCCGAACGGAAAATTGGAATTAGAAAAATTTCCGTTTTTTCATTTTGATTTTCTCTTTCTGATTTTCGTTTTTGCCGACCAAAACTGAATTTGAAAATCGAAAAACGAAAATATCTATTTCATTTTAAGTTTCACGTTCCGCGGTTGTACGATTGACAAATCAAAGTTGAGCATTTGCTGAAAAACTACCTACTTTATTTTTACTCATCACCTAGTCACTAATACAGCTTATGGGCTTATCTTATTTTCACTAGCTGATAAGTAAGAATGAATCTGAACCTTCAGACCATGAATAAATCAGAGCCACAAGACAACCTCAAACATAAACAGCGATTAATCTGTTATAACCACACATGGAAGACATATTTAACTACTAGGCTACTACTACTACATTTCATTACGAAAAGAACGAATGGCAGTGTCCGGGTGTCTTTTAAATTGAAAAGCCGTTTTTTAGCAACGATTTGGATTTGTCAATCGTACAACCTAAATTGAATCTAACATGAAACCTAAAATAAAATTTTCAAAAATAAGATATTTTCGTTTTTTTATTTTTAAGTTCACTTTTGGTAATTTCACTTCACGCAAAAACGAAAATCAGAAAATAAAAATAGAAATGTAAAAAACGGAAATTTTTCTAATTCCAATTTTCCGTTCGGCACATTAGCTAATAAAAAACGAAAATCAAGAATGGAAATTTAGTTGAAATTTAATTTTCAAGACAGATCAGAAAAACGAGAATCGAAAAATGAAAATCAAAAATTTAAAAACGAGAAATATTAATTCTAATTTCGATTTTCAATTTGACACTGTATTGTAAAAAATGAAAAACAAAAATCGAAAATCAAAAAATGAATTTTGAAAATCAAATTTTGAAAAACGAAAAATTTTCGAATCTCGATTTTTGATTTGACACTGTATTGTAAAAAATGAAAAACAAAAATCGAAAATCAAAAAATGAATTTTGAAAATCAAATTTTGAAAAACGAAAAATTTTCGAATCTCGATTTTTGATTTGACAAAACAGCACGAACAAATTGAAGAAATTTCGTTTGCACCATTTTTTGTTCTGGTGACAACAACTTGAAATCGAAAATTGAAAATCAAAAATTGGAAAAATTTCCGTTTTTTGATTTCCGTTTTTGGATTTTTGATTTTGCAACATTTTTGAAAAAACGACAAAATGAGCCAAAAATTGGGCCCATTTTTAATTTTTTTGTCAAATAATTTCTTACGTTAATAGCTGACAACCGTGAAAAAACTTTACTAAATACTATAAAAAAGCAGAATAATAAAAAACAAACGCATCAAATTAAATACATAGGTATGCAATGCATAAAATATTGCGTAAAATGGAATAACAATAAACTCAATGTTATGGAAGTATGCAAATAATATATTATATAGACACCATAAAATAAGTCCACAATGTTGTAGGCTCAACTTTCGGGCCATCTTTAATTGTCTTCTAGTGAAACTATCTTTTGCTAATGTAGTCTTCACTCTACAGACCGAACAGTAGGTACACAGCTGATATGATTTTTAATTCTGCCAGCCAAACGGGTAGTAAGAATGACATGCCACGTTTTGCGCACTCTTGAATGGTAACGAAAATGGATGAAGGAGAATTGAGAACACATTTACATACAGTACAACAAAATATATTTAGCTGCCGTATATTTCTATAGGGACCTATTAGCAAAGTAAGAGTGAAAATCACCAGGAAAGTAGAATATATACAATGAAATTTTATCAGCTAAAAAAGCTAAATATTTAATCAAAACAGTTTAATTCACAGAATAATGTTACAGACAGTATTTTAACTGTCATTTCTATTTGAAAACTTGATGCAGTAACGAAAAAACTTGCAGTTATCAGAATTCATCAGTAAAAGTAAACAAAATCATCATACCAACCTGGGTTTTTTTTCGCAAAAACGTTCGCAATTTATTGCGAAAAAAAATTGGTGATTGCGAAAAATTTTCAAACCTTTTCGCAAAATTGCGAAAAAATTTTGACGCAGTGGAGGTGAACTCGTAAGGTCTATGCGCTGATTTTTGTGGTTTAGTCGGAAAACATTTCCGATACGGCCCCAATTGACCAAATTTGGCCTAAAAATTGAAAATTTCTCCGACTTTTGTGATCCCTTAGGCCCGGACTCGTGCAACTTTGTGGCTTGATGTTTCTAGTGACTGCAAATGGGACAGATTTTCTTTCATGTATCATCACACCACAGCATGTAACACTAATAGACACGTTGCACGTATAATAGGGGTATAGGTATAACTAGGGATCGAGGTGACATAATTAAGAAACATTTCAAAATGTTAGCATTTTCAGACCTAACTTGGTCATTGGCCGACGCGGCCGGATCTTCTAAAATTTCTTTACGACTGAGCATCGATTGTGAAAATTGTTAAAAACTTCCCAAAAACGGCTCCATAAATTTAAATAAAAGTGTCAAAATCGTTTCTTTTTGGCCAAAACGGGTAAAAATTGCGTCAGTCTTAATCCTGTATAGGCGTAATAATGTTTTATCAACATTTAAATGTAAAATCTACTGCATTAAGTAACAAAAGTAAGTCTGCGAAAAAAATTTTGATTTTGCGAAAAAAATTTCAAGCTTTTCGCAAAATTGCGAAAATTTGCCAGCGAAAAAAAAACCCAGATACCAACGTAAAATAACAAAATCAATCAACTACAAATTGCACCAGTGCAGGGATTTCGATAAAAATGCACAAAATGTCCGATTAAATTTAGTGAGCCAATGACAAGAATACGTCAACACCACTTCTGACTTGACTGCTGTTCGGATTAGCAGGATTAAATTAAGTGAGAAAACGACATAAACAAAGTAAAATAAGACGACCGCAGCTGTCTTGAAATCAAAACAGGGAGGAGTTACTGGATTTCAGGTTTAAAAATGGTTTCAGCTCTGATGAGAATAGTTTAGAATGGTTTCGGAAATATTGCTTCAGAAAATGAGTTTCAGCTGAGAAATCGTAAAGAGAGTACAGTTTTGCGATCTGTAACGTGAGTGCACAATATTTACATTTAAAATTAAACCGCCACCAAAACACAAAAACACAACGAAAAAAAACAGATTGCATAGTCGATTATTAACACAAAATCCACAAAAAACAAATCACAGATTCGCATTTCAGCAGAAAAATAAAACACCCTAAAGATATTCACAAAAATGACTAACAGCCACAGTACAGTAAGTACAATACACACGCATAGTATTTACACACGACGGCTTGTCAACCATAGGGCACAGGGGGGGGGGGGGGGGCCCCCCCCCCCCCCGGGGGGGCCCCCCCCCCCCCCCCCCCCCCCCCCCCCCCCCCCCCCCCCCCCCCCCCCCCCCCCCCCCCGGCGGAAAAAAAAAAAAAAAAAAAAAAAAAAGAAAAAAAAAAAAAAAAAAAAACGGAGCCACCCCCCCCCCCCGCCCCGGCGGGCGGGGCCCCCCCCCCCCCCAACAACAAAACTCATATAATATCAGAATAAATACCGAGGCTACAGTACTATAATAGCCTCTACTTTCTAATAATGGCGATTTACGACTAAAAGTTTTACAATGAATATATCATTTGCAGATTTTTTATTATTGGATAACCTCTACTACATCATAATACGTCCGTTTTATAGATCCACAATACCATTGTCACAATCTCTCGGTACCGTACAAAAGTGTTACTATTGCCAGTCATGAAACTGCAGCCCAAGTACATAATGAATAACCTTCATTCAACTCACAATAGACTCTTGCTCGTTAATCATTACTCAATCATCCGTTTAAGTTTAACAGAACTACATTACTATTGCATCAATAAGCTATCATTAGTGCACTATAACACAACAAGAATCGAGATTTTAGTGACGAAATTTAGGTGACGTTACGGTGGAAACACGCGAACGCCCAACGGAGGTCTTCGCAAAGCAGCGGCCGAGTTTTGAGCAGACGTATCTGGAGGCGACCTGAAACAGCAAATACTAACAATTGCGAAACTAAAACTGAATGTACATGCCACTGTACAGTAAAGCTTCCAACGTTCTATTCCTCCGGACCACCGGATTAAGTGGACTCCACTCAAGTCTAATACTGATAAGAAATGACAGCTCGGACAGTTAGGCATTATTTTAATCGGTTTAGTCTAACTAAACTAAAATAGTTTAGTACAGTAAAGCGATGGATCCCAATCCCAACATAGGATTTTAAAGTGATCACCTATCTTGTTGACAGGGACATTAAACTCAACACAGAACACACCTAAAGGACAGCCAAACGTTAACCAGTTAATATATAAATAGCAAAAAATGGAATTCTCCTGTCAAATGTCAAACAACAAAATCACCCAACTGTAATCAAAACACAATCACCACTACACTGCAATTAACCTATTATGCAGATTAGTAGCAGTAGCAGCAGCAGCTATATGCGGGGCACTGGCGGTGGTAGTATGAGTAATCTCAGACGGGCTCGGTCCAACACCATTCTGATTGGCTGGTTGATAGGTTGGTGAAAAGGGATTGGTCGGCGACAAAGCGGGGGGCGGAGTTTCGTCAAATGAGATTAGATCGGGCGCCGTGGAGGGGGCAGCGGAGTCGGCACCGCGAAGTCCGCGTAAATTCTGAAAAGCAAGACTAGGACGTTTAAGTTTAAGCGTTAAACAGATTTAGAACCAGTGTTTTTCTGAGCTGATTTCCTTGTTTTTGTTATTGTCTGTTTATTATGCTTGGAGCTGTATAGTCCCTTTGTTTTCTTACGATTGGTGGTAGTAGCAGTGCGCACGTAGTATCCTATCTTTAAGACGGGTAACAAGCGACCATAATTAAAACAGTATAAGTATAAAAATAACTTTGTATGGACGTTGGACCCCACCTAGTTGTATGCCCAATCACCGTTTTTGAACAGTTAAAAGCACAGTCTACAGTCAGTCTATCACCCCCAAGGTGTAAATCAAATTCTGCTACGCTGGTTAGAAGAAAGCTGTAAATACTACTCGAATCCACAGACAGCAACAGGCCACGGATACTGACTGAAGAAATTAAATTTTTCGCGATTTTTTAAGTTTTTCGCGATTTCCCACAAGTTAGGTTTTTGTCACACAGCTGGTTTTTGAAAGCGTCAGATTTGCACAACTTTACATTATAGCTTCATTTCATTTTCACCAACACAAAGACGCAGACATAAGTGTATAATAATTTATACTGAGCAAAAAGCTAAAGATTTAATGAAGCGCAAATCTAAGTACCGCCCCCTCTCCAGATTCCACCGTCCGACCAACCTGTTCATTCTGCAGCTGTTCTTTTGACACGTCCAAGCCCCCTCCGTAGACTGCGTGCATCTTCTGTCGTTTCTTCTCCTTTCTCTGTAAATACGCAGCTAATTCTCCGTCCTGTGCGTTGGAAGCCAAATTTTTATCCTCCTAGAAAATTAACAAACAATTTATTATAGCACAAATAAATTATCTGCGTCAAAGGATATTTTTAAGTGCATATGAATATGAAATATAATATAGATTAAAAATTCTACTCCTAGTTTTAGCAGATACTATAACGTATACGTGCGAACAACGTATACAAACAATAAATCAAACTGCTACAAGGATTTTTTATAAAATCATAATTATTAGGTATTAGTCATCAGTTATTAGAACAGAAGTATCACCAAAGTCACAAAATCATTCCTGCATTGAATACAAACATATACAACCACAACAGAAACTTGTTTTATCAGCTCAAAAAACTACAAAAATTAACATCCTACTTCCTCCAGCGCTTTAATGAGCGCATGCTGGTGCTCCGGGCTCATGCCAGGCTCGAGGGGGAGGCGGGGCGGGCGGTCTGCCACAGACTGGATGGCGTCCAGGGTCTCCGGGGTGACGCCGGGGGGCAGTCGGATGGGCTTGTCCGAGTGGCGTCGATGCTCGGCCAGTTTGCGCTGATACCGTTCTGCTATTGCCGCATCTGAAAACATGCATACAATCTTGTCTATTTTTAGCTCAGTAGGTAAAGGCAATGGGCGTAGCCAGGGGGGGGGTTCAGGGGGTCTGAACCCCCCCTTTTGGTGGACCCTGAAGAAATTGTCAACAGGGGTCCCCCTTTGGTTTTTGTGGCTCGGCCAAAAAAAGTTTAAGATACGTCTCCAATTGACCAAATTTAGCCTAAAAATCCAAAATTTCCCCCATTTTGTTTGGGGGCTGCCGCCCCCAGACCCCTGCAACTCTGTGGCCTACCATTCCTTGTTATTATCTTTCGTCAAAGCCTATATAATATATATACATGTATACGCGAGTACATTACGCTACATCGGCTAGTCTACACGAGGATATTGTGCTACATTTACTTGTGTAATACAGTCTGATCTGACGTTATCATCTTTTGTTTTAATTTTTTTGTCGGAAAAAATTTCTGATACGTCTCCAGTTGACCAAATTCGGTCTTAAAATTTGAAAATTCGGCAATTTTTTTCTAGGGGCTGCCGCCCCCAGACCCCTGGTTTAGGTCATCTTGCGTTTGTAAAGCGTTTTGTATATAAGTGTTATAACTGACAAACAGAGCATTTTACGCCACTGTAATATGAAATATAAATACTATATACTATATAAATATACTAATATAAATATGTACGCTTTAAAAAAAAATTCGGTTGAACCCCCTCCCCCCTTTTGAAAATCCTGGCTACGCTACTGTACAGGCTTGACTACCGCACAGCTTTATCTAAAGTGCGACCAAAAATTGCTGGACCATAAGACAAAAAGAAACCCAATTTCATTACGAAAAGAAGTAATGGGGAGTATCAAGAGTACAGTGATCAGTCATATCAATCACGCCACCTGTTTTGACTCAGGATTCAGCAGTTTCTGGTCAGACTTTAGTTGACCCGGATATAAGTAAAAAATGTATACAAAGAAATCAGGGATCGACCGGAGTTCCGGTTCCGGTTCCGGTTCCGGTTCCGGTACTTTTTGGTTCCGGTTCCGGTTCCGGTTCCGGTATTTTAAAAGTACCGGAACCGGAACCGGAACCACTAATTCTCTGACAAAGGATTTTGTTTTTAATTTTGTGTTGTTCGTCCATGAAAATTTTCCGATAGGCCTCCAACTGACCACAATCGGCCTAAAAATCAAAAATTTCTTCAGATTTTGTTCTGGCGAACCTCTTGCGACTCTGTAGTTAGTTAAGTCTTCGTCTTCTTTCTTATTCTCTTTCATCAAAGCTCATGCGTTCAATATATTATGTACTGTACGCGTATATATACATCTTGCATACTTATACGTATAAATTTAAATATACAGTACACTAGCTTAATACATTGTTATCGTTTTTGCTTTATTGTCTTAAAACGAATATTGTAATATTTATAGTACTAGTACTAGTACTAGTACTACATACAAATAGCCTCTAGATTTTTTATTCTAGCATTCTTATGTTGCAGTGCTTATTCTTTAAACCTACTATCTAACATCTAGGAGAGGGGGCGACGGTACAGCAGCTCCCGGCCCCCCAATTTTCTCCAAGTCAGGGTTTTTTTAGGGTCCACGAGAGGGTCAGTCTCAAGTTCTCTTAACTGGACCCAGCAAAAATTTATATACCTGACCCAAGTCAGACAGACCCAAGGGCGTAAATAGGGAGGGGGGCATACATGGGCGTGGGGGGGGATTGCTCCCCCCCAACCGGACCCCGCTCCCCCCCCAGACAGGGTCCGCTCCCCCCCAGAATTTTTTGAAAGTACCTCACGAAGGTAAACTGAGCGGCCGGGGAGCAAAATGGGTGGCTCACGAAGCAAAAATTAGTAGCTCAGGAGCAAATTTGGTGGCTCACGAAGCAAAATTCTCCGGAAAAGTTGCTCCGCATCCCCCCTCCCGGTCGACGGCTCCCCCCCCAGATTTTCTTAGCTGCACATGTGTGGAGGGGGGTCGCGGGGGTCGCGACCCCCACCCTTTTGGTTGAATTTAAGAAATTGGCAACAAGAAGGGTCCGGTCCACCCCTTTGGTTTTTATCGCCCCGCCGAAAAATTTACGTCTCCAATTGACCAAATTTTGCCTAAAAATCCAAAAGTTCTCGAATTTTTGTTCCGAGGGCGACCGTATCTCTATGGCTGACTAGTCCTTGTTATTATCTTTCATCAAAGCCTATGCATGTCTACAAACGTACATTATTCTGAATTTTCTTGTATAATACACTGTCTGATGTGACGTTCCCATGTGTAGTTTTTAATTTTCCTGTCGGAAAAAAATTTCTGATACGTCTTTAGTTGATCAAATTCGGCGTAAACAGCTAAAAAATATTCATTTTTCTTCTGGGGGCTGCCGCCCCCAGACCCCTGCAACCTGTGGCTCACTGATCTTGCGTTTGCACTACGAATTAAAGTGCTAAATTACTGTAAATACTAAAATAAATGTCAAAAGTGTATTTAAGTGTATAGAAAATCAAAAGTGTATAGAAGGGTTGCATATAAAAAATGTCAGTAAAAGTAAGCAAAAAATTTTTTTGAAAATATTGCAAAATATAGGGTCTTTTTGAAGGGGGTTCCGGTTCCGGTTCCGGTTCCGGTTCCGGTATTTTTAGGTGGTTCCGGTTCCGGTTCCGGTTCCGGTAGTTTTAGGGTTCCGGTCGATCCCTGAAAGAAATGTTTGTATTCAATACAGGAATCAACTAAAAAGTCAATGCTAGTTGATTAGTTGCTAGTCTAGTAGCGCCATGTCTTTTTCTGAGTCGCAGTGTCTTTTCTCTATGCTCAGCACAGACGCCATGTGGGGGACTCACACTAATTACAGCCGTATATCTGTCACGCGAGAAAAATTATTAACTAATCAGTAATCACGCCACAATTTGATCTTATACCCTACTGGCAGTGTGATTATTTCGTAAATTCGCCGGCTGACTCGGCAACCGGCCTTGGGTACAAATCGAGCCTTAATGATATGGAAAACACAATCCTCCACTATGCATAAAAAGAACACAACACATACCATGGCTTTCAAGCTTCTTGCGTTTATACTCTTCTCGTTTCAATCTAGCATGCTCTTCTGCCTGTAGCCGCCTTGCCAGCTCCTGGAAAATACTGGCACAGTTAACGGCTTCATACGCAGTCTACCTTTCATGCGTTACTCTCACTCAGACATAATACAACAAGTCTCATGCCCAAGATCCAAACGTATTCTCTCCTCTGAGTTTAGGGAATTTTTCACCCACTGCCCAAAACGGGCGCTATTTTGACCTTGCTGTATGCCACAAAAATTAAGTAAACATCGCTCAAATGTGCTCAAAAATGTCCACTCTTTTTTGATATTAAAGTACACTGAATAGCGGGAAGGACTATTTGGCTAAAAAATTTGCCCACTTCGAACTCTTGAATCCCCACACTGTGTTTCGCCTCTGACAAGAGCCCCCTCTCCTTCCCCCGAGACCAAGACCAAATGCGAATGGGGTCTTCCGAAACACCAACCCCCCCATCCCCAAATACGAAACGCCTTCCCCCCCAAATACGTGTGTGTTTACTATGATATTACACAACAATAGGCGAGCTTTATACCTCATCAGCAGTGCCACAAAAGGCTGACTTTTTCTTTTCTTCTATTTCTAATTCTTCCTGCAATTTGCGAGCCAATTCCGCATCCGCCTTTTCTCTGAAAAAAAGCATGACTTCATTTATAAAAGTGCACTGTGATCTGTGAGCCTAATGTACACAACATCGGCAGGACAAATCTTGAATTAATCGCTCTTGGGCCTCCCGCGGATTCCAAGCTTTGTCTAATCCTAGAATCCGAACTCGTATTAATCCAGATTTGTCCAATGTTATATAACACACATTCTGGGTTTGCAAACCACCTAGAGTTGCCTAGGGTCAGACTCTGTCAGAACTAGTACTCCAATTTTCCAAAAAAAGGATGTAATTTACACAAACTTCTTTCTGGTCGTTAGTAGGGTTTACATAAGTAATTCATTCTTCCACATATTATTGTATAAGTATAACCCTCGCCTTGTATCACCGGCGTTTAGAGAGCGGATTGTATATTGTATAATACATGTATATTGTATATTGTACGAATTGTATAATCGAGAATGCACAACGAATAATAGAGCACTATAATTAATCCCCAACCCGCGGTGACTAAATCTGACCTGTCCAGCCGGACCTGTTCCCAATACTCGGCGGCATATTTGTCTTCCAGCTCCTGTTCCGCCTTCGATTTCTTCACGTCCCCGCCAATCAGGCGCCGCTCATGGCGATTCTGGTCGAAATGGTGGTTGACTGAAACAGAGAAACACAAATAACAAATAAACAGATAAATAAAAGACACACAGATAAACATATCAGATACACAATAGACCATGGATCTGAACTGTTTTCAACGCAATATCTATTTCGTGAACGATTGCTATGAATAAAATTATATACAGAAGAATTTGTCACACACACTCGACAAACCTTGTAGCTACAAACTGTCTCTATCTAGCATCTCAAGCTCAACTGTAAGTTGTAACCAAAAACAAAGATACAATCATAGCAGTTTTACATTCTTTGTTTTGTAATTCCAGTGCGACACAATAATCTTCTTTCACCCGCCAGTCTTCCGCAACTAAAAAATGAACAAACAGTACAGTGTACACTCTAAAAAAATAAAGTAGGTGTTACGTTACTAGACGGTTTTTTAGTGTGCCAAAAAGCAAATCTTTAAATCTGCCATCGTTTAACACACGAGAAATCGGAGACCGAAAAAGGCGGTAACAGCCTGAAAACTCAAAAAAACCTAAAAACTAAGCAAAACCAAACGTAATCAAAAATACATCATGATATTGATAAGTACAAGAGCAGAGAAACTTCTACAAAACACAGATTTTCCAGTAAGTTGCATATTGGAAGCTCTGGGGAATGAAAGACGAAATTCCATGTCAACTTCAGTGATTATTTTAATTTACCCATGATTTATCAATCATCGAAGCGTACATTAGAATGAGTAAACCACGTCACACTGCTCCTAGAGGCCAAGAATATGGTTCAAATTTTCAACTTCCAGGGTTTTTTTTTTCAAATCGACTACTGCTCAAAACTTGTTCTTTTTTATTTTTGAGTGTTCTTTTTTACGATGACTTGTTCTTTTTTACAAAAAGTTGCACTCATGTTTTTAACCAAAATTTCCATTCATACATCCGTCTACAATTGCGTTCCCAGAAAAAAATTTCGGGGGGATGACTTTTCGATTTTTTACAGTGGGACGGGTCTGGGGACGGTAGCCCCCAGAAAAAAATCCGAGATTATTTTACGTTTTAGGGCAAATTTGGTTAACTGGAGACGTGTTAAAAAATTTTTTCGACAAGAAAATTAATACAAAAGATGGGAAGGTCACATCGGACAGTGTATTACACAAGTATATAAATGCAGCCCCCAGTACAAAAAAATGGAGAATTTTTGATTCTTAGGTTAAATTCAGTCAATTGGAGGCGCATCTGAAAAATTTTCCGGCTAACTTTGATTCAGTGCCGGCAGCCCGGGGCGTAGCCAGGATTTTGAAAAGGGGGGGGGGTCGCACCTTGTCCACTTTTTTGCTCTATTTTTTAAACCCACTGATGAAGTGATGAGGGGTCTGGGGGCGTGAGACCCCGGAATCCAAATATCTTTGCACTTTTTAACGAAGTTGTGTACATAAACAAATGCAAATCTGGTCATTTAAATTAAACTCACTGTTGCGGGGGTCTGGGGGCGGCAGCCCCCAGGAAAATGTTCGAGAATTTTTTGAATTTTGGGCCACATTTGGTCAATTGGAGACGTATCAGAAATTTTTCCGACAGGAAAACTAAAACAATAGATGGGAACGTCACTTCAGACAGTGTATTAAACAAGGAAATTCAGCATAATGTACTCTTGTAGACATGCGTAGGCTTTGATGAAAGATAATAAGAAGGAATAGTAAACCACAAAGTTGCAGGGTTCTGGGGGCGGCAGCCCCCAGGAAAAAACAATGAGAATTTTTTGATTTTTAGGCCAAATTTGGTCAATTGGAGACGTATCGGAAATTTTTTTGGGCCGGGCAATAAAAACCAAAGGGGGGACCCTTGTGTACAATTTCTTCAGGTTCGACCAAAAGGGGGGGGGGTCGACCCCCCCCCCTGGCTACGCCCTTGGCTGAGGCAACCAAAATTTATATATATTTAATTTATATAATATCAACCACTTCTTGCTGTAGTCTCCACAAATCAGCTCCTGACGATCTATATACGTTTAGAATTGTTAAGCAGTCTCTAGATCAGGGACTAGCCAGGGTTTTGAAAAGAAAGGAGCACCTCGGCACTTTGAATAATTGAAGAAAACGACAAATTTATCTCACACCCCATCCCCATGTACATTTACGCTGTTAAATGCTGCTTCTGAACACCATGAAGTACCCTAGTCCTATACACATTCGCAGCACTGCAATCTGAAGAAAAGAATAAACTGTTTAGTCGCGTTTAGCGCTTCTAGTCGCTCTTTTAAGATCCCTAGAGAGAGACCATTAAAACATAATCCCCGGAAAATTTTTTAAAATTAAACATATTTTTTGGTGCACTGTAAACGCGATTCTGGGGTTTTACACGGCTGCAGCTGGCTGTTCTACGGTTGTTCTTTTTTATTTTTCGCTGTTCTTTTTTAGAAAATGGTGTTCTAAAGAACATAATTTGGAACAAAAAAAACTCTGTCAACTTCTAACCTTTCTTGACGCGCCCAGAAGCGGAGACTGCGGCCGCCGGATTCGTCTGCTCTTCTGCCGGGCCCACAAACATTTACACTTAAATAAGCAAACAAAAAATATGGTCAAGCGTCAAGGTCAATTAATTAGTATTTAAATTTTCAAAGTACAAAAATTAGACTATCATACACTGTTTTGGAACGTTAGTTGCGTTGCAACAACTTACATATCTTACAATAAATTGCAATAATTGTTAGTGGAAAATCAGATGGTTCGTTTCGTAATGAAATTATCAATGAATTCGTAACTAATGAATACGCAGCGGCTCTTAGTTGGACAGGTCTAGCACAGACCAGATATGACCAGTCACAGTACTGAAACTACGCAGAGTCCACATAATATTATGCGCAAAATCTTATAATAAAATGTAGACATTTTTTCAAATTTTGCCCTTTTTTCGATTTGAAACAACATCAAAAAACCGTATCATACAATTTTACGCATGTGGATGTGGGCTAGTACTATGCCGAATTTCAGTCTACTTAATTTTATCGGGTCTTTGCTATATACCCAGGGGTTGACGCGGGTCGAAATTTTCGACCCGCGACCCAACCCAACCCACGGCTCGACACTCGTGGGTAACCCGCGACCCAACCCGCGCCGTAAAACCCGACCCGCGATCCACTTTAACCCACCACTCTATAACCATAAACGTACATTATACAGGGGCGGGTAGCCAGGATTTTGAAAAGGGGGGGTCGTACCTTGTCCTTGCACTTGCTGACTTATTTAAAGTTACTATTGCGGGGTCTGAGCTCAGCTACCAGAATCCAATTATTTTTACACTTATTGGCGAAGTAGCTTACATGACAAAATGTAAATTTGGTCGTTTAAAGTAAACAAACTACATAACTGTTGCGGGGGTCTAGGGGCGGCAGCACCAGAAAAAAATGGAGTTTTTTCTATTTTTTTGGACAAATTTGGTCAACTGGAGATGTAATCAAAAAAATTTTCCGACAAGTAAATTAAAAACAAAAGATGGGAATTTCATATCAGGCAGTATATTACACAAGCATTTATAAGCTTTCACGAAAGTTAACAACAAGGAATGGTAAGCCATAGAGTTTGCAGGGGTCGGTCTGCCTGCCTACTGCCCAACTAAGAGCAATATCGAATTCTTTGCACACTTTTGTCAATAAAAATACACTGACAAACGCACTGAACCAAAAGTTCACCTGTCAGCCTACTTAATCTCATCTGAGGTAGAGGTGCCCTGGCGGAGTAACATGTGAAAAAAAAGCAAAATTGGCGAACCTTGATTTTTTACTTATGTACACCCCCCCCACCTAAATCCACAAACCACTACAAAAATCTTACTAAAGTAATAGTAATAATTAATAATTATTACAATTAATATTCCGCTATCAACCATAAACAACAACAAGTCCAAACAAATGCAAAAAATAAAATTTACTTCAATTTATTCAAGACCATAAAATCTACAATAGTTTTAAAGCTTTTTAATTATATATCACCGTACAAATGGCTTCATACAAACACTCAAACGCAATATGAAAATATATAATTGGTCATTTTGCATCACACGAACAATCAGCAATGGTACGGTACACTAAACAAATGTAGCCATGCATATAAATAGCTTCCAGTTCCAGATTTCTGAGTAATCATGACTCAGTAAAAGTAATTCCGTATCATCCGTTCACAAAGCATTTATATCATAGTTTTTGTATAAATTGAAATTTACCCTAATTCAAATGAAATACTTAATAAAAAATAATTGCTAGCTCAGCATCAAACTATGAGATTTGAAATATGCAGCAATAATTCACATAAATTTGTGGAAATGGCGATCATACGATGACAGACTTTGTTTTTATTTAGTTACACAAACAACTGAACTAAATCAAAACTGAATTTTTTTACCACCTCTCACAGCCATTACATTCTTGCTGTAGAATTCAGGCTGTCCTCGCCAGCGCAAGGTAAGAGCCCGCGAGGGAACACCAGATGCATACTCAAATAAAAGCAAACAAACAAACAATGTGAACGTGAGGGATATGCGAGTGTGCACCAGCGTTTTTTTTGGGCCAAACTGGTGGCCATGGCCACTAAAATTATGGATTGGCCACTGAAAATTTTGGGCTGGTGGCCAATCTGGCCACCAAAAAGTGAAGTTTAAAATGAAGATTGTGTTTCAAAATCAAAAAAATCGCCCCGCTTCTGGGGGCTCTCGCCCCCCGACCCCCATGCAGGTTATCAATACAAACAATGTACACTGCACAATCTTCACTCTTGAGGTTTAATGCTTATACGCACTGTCATCTGAGTGTGCTCTATTGTATCGCAGTAGTAATCTCGATTTCGTTGACAGCGATGTGAATTTTTTGTTGTAAATATATATGTTGATCCTTGTCATTGACTTGTGGGGGGGCTACCTAAATAAGTGAATTTTAGGTTCTGCTATTTTCTCAAATTTACACGCAATGCAGCACGCGTAAAGGCGCATCGCAGATGTAACGGAAACCAAAAGTTTAAACTCCTGTTGGCCAAATTTGTCCTAAAAATGAAAAATTTCCATTTTTTTCTGGGGGCTGCTACCCCAAGAACCTTTCAATGTTGTGGCTTGCCTATCCTTATTATTATCAAAGCCGATGCGTCGTGCATGTGTCCATGAGTTTACATTATGCTGCATTTAATTGTCTAATACACCATGATGTGACGTTCCCGGTTTCGATTTACCATTCCTGTCTGCTGAAAAAATTCTCTGATACGTCTCCAATTAACCAAATTCTACCAAACAACCAATGATTATATGCAACTTTTTTCTGGGGGCTGCCGCCCCCAGACCCCTGCGACTCTGTGGGTTTGTCTCTCATGACAGTATCTGTAGTATGTGTACATAAGTGCATTGTTGACAGTTTATTTGCTTAATTATACACTATGTAGTGTACCGTTGTAGCTGTTTTGCCATTGAGAAAATGACATTTTAGTGAATTCGTGGATTGTAAATTAAAAAAAACTTAGTAAACTTTCCAAATTTGCTTGCTTCTGGAAGCTGATAGGCCTCTCGGTTAGGTAATTTTCAGTGTTTTTAACTCAATAAATTGTGAACGCATCTTTCAAATTGGCCACTAAATTTTTGCATTGGCCACTAAAATATTGGGTCTAGTGGCCAGCTGGCCACCAAGAAAAAAATGAAAAAATAAACCCTGGTGTGCACCTGGTATCCGAGAGAAATGAACTGAAATTAACGCGAATGAACGAAAAAAATTATAAAGTGAGCAAAATTTTGTATTTTTGACTAACAGAATATATATGCTATTTCATCAACTTTCTGAAAAAAATGAGGTTGTGTAAAACAGTTTGTATAACTTTTATTATAGCTGAATTAAGCGCCCGCCGTGTAAATACACCCTATTTTACATACAATATAAGCTCATTCGTCGCACCGAGCATGCATAGAAATCACCACAGTAGTCAGTCACATATCCAAAGTATATACAAAATTGGAATGCACAATATGAGCATACAGATATAAAAAAATTAACTGAGCAGTTTAAATTAATTAATGGCAACTGTTTCCTTTCACAAAATAGTATATATAATATCTAAAGTTAAAAACAGCACATATTCACACAATATGCATACGATAACATCATTGTATACACAGCGACTGAACAGGCTCATCTATTAACAAACTTGACTGTAAAATTGAGTTACAAAACTAAAAATTCGATCCTATTAAGAAATTTTTAGTATATATACAACCTAGGAGGCAAGGACTGGAATTATTACACCTCTTCAAAATTTAAACTAAACTTGAAACAAACCTCTCAATACCAGAGACAAAAAAGTTTCGCCAATCTTCAGCTGTATATAAACTACATGCGAATAAATTGACTTTTATATTTTGTCAAGTATATATTGTATAAAAGTAATAAATCACATAACAATCGAAATTTACATCAAGACAGACGTCGCCTGCCACATAACAAAGAACGGCTAAAGACTAAAACTAATCTAAACAAAGCGAATGACTAAAACAAGAACTAAAATATTACTATGTATATATAGACGTATATTATATAATATTATATTAAATATTAAATATATAATACGAAAAAAACTAGTAATAATCCATCTCTTACTCTGTAGTCTACTTAGTGATAAAAAACAGCCCGTTTTAAGCCAACAGCAGAAAAGCTAGTAGAATTATTAAAAAACATGTTAACAAAGTTGCACAATGCACAGCTAAGAAATTCAAGGTTATTGCATAAAAATGGCACAATCACAAGTTGACTATTAAATGAAGAAATCAAGGCAAATCCAGCAAGTTGTTATTTTGGTACATAAGCTGAATACGATCGTACACCATACCGGCAGTTTCTACCATTTTCTGCATGGTCGGCACAGCTAAGCTAGCACTCATGTCACCGCGCAGCCATTCAATTAGCTAAAAAAAACCAAAATTGTGATATTGGCACAAGGGTAAGCAAAGCTAGAGCCAACGTATAAGTGCAAGCAAACTTATATATAGAATTGTCTCTTAAATATCAAAAACATTTTATATTATTTTTAATTTTTACCTAAATTCTGGCCAACATTTTTAAAAAATCGCCATTTTTTGAAAACACGGTATTTTGGCCTAAATTTTTAAAAATCTTAGTTTACTAATTGTTTCACTGAAACTAGGCAAATTCTTTGTCTGACTTCGACTTGGTACAATGGCAGTTAAATTGTACGTAAAAGACGCCTCGAGAATAAACCCCCGCGTTGAGTTGATTTCCCAGATAAAAAGTCAAACTAACAGTGACTTTCTCCGGCAGCGTTCTACAGGCCAAATTAACAGATTTCTTCATCAGCCAGTTATGGTATTGAGCAATGGTGCTTTCGTAGGCCTGGATGGCCAGTGTGGACGTTTTGGCACTGTCAGGGGCGCTCACCACTTGTTTAATGAAGGTGATTAGAAACAACAACGCTCGATGCAACCTGAAACAGCCGTTCGCGACTGTCCAGATAAAAATTGTTTTGAAGCGGATTAATACTACTCCGATAGTCACAAAGACGATGCAATGATACTTATAAATAATATCAGTATGCGACAGGCATCTACACAATATATATACTTGAATGCATATGAATGCGCATAATATAATATGTATATGTACGTAGTGATTCAGTTGAATAAGGCAATTGAACATTAATAAAAAATACTTCAAAAACTAATTCATAATAAGCATGTTATGAAATAAATTAAAATGAAACTATGTATATATATATATATATACATATATATATATATATATATAAATTAGTCGTGTATGTATATTATACATAAAAAAGTAGCAGCTACACATCTTCTTCTTCCTTTGCAGCTACACATACAAACTATGTGCCATTTTTTATAAAAAAACTTGTTTCAGGTCTACTTGAATTAAAAAAGAGCACAATTATCTGCCGCAGTCTCACTAAGTATGTATATATAGAAATGCTCAAGTGCTCACGCACAGAATGCGTGTAAGGTTTCACTTTAAAACCAACACATATGTACATTTATAAACTAGTAAACTTCACTACAATACATAACAGATGAGTTGGCACGAAATGCGAATGTGCAAACTCAATTTTCGATGACTTGAACGCAAGCCGCGTATTTTTACACAGTAAAATGAGTGTACAATGCATTATGCAATAATCACATATTACATGTATATATACCATAGATGCACATAGGGGGGCAGGGGGGTGTCCACCGGCTAGCGATAGACCGGAGGCTCCGGCTCCGGCCGGATTTGAGCCTCCGGCTCCGGCTCCGGCTCCGCCAAAAAAAGTGCCGGAGCCGGAGAATTTTCATTGTTCAAACTTTGGCCAAAAGTTCAAATTTTGAGAAAAAATCGCAAGATTAACGAAGCGGTTAGTCGATTACAGTACTTATATTACTGCCAGTTGTGACGGAGATGACTACCCCTCTCTAGCAATGTGTATTTTTACGTGTCCAATTGACTAAAGTCGGCCGAAAAATCAAAAGTTTCTCACACTCACGCTGCCGCCCCCAGACCCCTATAAGCTTGTAACTATGTGACTTAGTGATATGAACTTGAGTTTTAGCTCTGATGTTTTCAGCCGGTCAAATATGTTTGCATGTGCATGTGCTGTTATTTCGCAAATTTTTGTGTTAAAATAGCAAAAAAGTTAATTTTCACCCATTACAAAAAACGAAAAGTCAATCCCCCTAAATATTTTTTCCTGGTTACAACGTGGCTGATATACGCCTAGATTACAGGGGTCGGGGAAGGGGGCGGGCGCTAATCCCCGGAAGCTACAGACATTTACGGCGTCGTATCTTCTATAAAGTGCAATATTTTCCAAATTTGTCTATTTTTTTGGGTGTATATATTCTTATATACGTATATATTCTTGACAATTTTGCAAGACGGACACCCTGAAGGCCCGAACAACCAGCTCCCTCTGACTCCTGACACCTGCCCTTGGCACCGCAGTCAAAATGCCATACTGGTCAATTTGACCAAATTTTTGACTTTGTTATCAATGTTGATGAAAATTTTTTGTGAGATCACCAAAAAAGGAACCAGTCAGTGGCCAGTGGTCGTATGAGTGTGTAAAGACGTATGTATAGAAATGGGGCGTGACTGTTGAAACATTGACAAATGCTGTTTAGAAAAAAATTGAAAACTTTTTCACAATTGTCAACATTTTTTACTAATTGAAATTTTTTTGTAAAACACTGCCTCCGGCTCCGGCTCCGGCATTTTGTATCCGGCTCCGGCTCCGGCTCCGGCAAAATTTTACCTCCGGTCGTTCGCTTGTCCACCCCCCCCCCTGAGGGGGCTCGGCACCCACCCCCCTCCCTTCAGACATTAAGGACCCCCCTCTGATGGCCAAGAAAGCGCCCCAAAAATGCGTAAAAAAGACCGCAAAAATTAGTTGAAACTCGAAAAATTCTGAAACATTTTCGGCTGTCGCCGAAAAATGGCTAAAACTTGGGACCACCCCTCTTTTGCGCCAGGGGTCGGGCACCCCCCCTCGCCGATTCCACCCGTGCATCTCTGATGTATACCTATGTATCATAACTATTATATAATTACACTGACTTTCTCACCTAGCTATCGGAAAACTTTGTACATTCGACACTATATACATTCGACCCACCGCTGAATATACTATGCAATTAAAGCATTAGAATAAACATGTATATACCTTTTACTGAAATGCTGAGACTGAAAATTACTTTCACTACAAAACTATTTTATCGGCCGTCTCAAACCCTGTAAGGTCCACACCTGGCATCTTTTTTGACAAAAAATGTAAGACAAATATGCTTGTTGTGGCAAAGCAAGAATGGAAGATCTATTATAATATATACCATATATACTGCTGTTGAGCCGAGCCGCCAACCATAACATACATTATATACTATAATATATCCTAACCGTAACAGATGCCTACAGCCGTTTCCAGCAGGATTGGACGTAAGGATGCCTTCTTTAGTCTCATGCGATATCATGCTGGCCACAGTGGCATAGGCGGTGGCGTTTTTGCTCATCAGCTCACTCAGGGCAACACATTTGGCATCAATGTCCTTGGCCACAAAATTGAACAGACGACCCAACAGGGGAAACATTCTGAAAACAAACGCGATCATCACAATCTCTGAGACATGACCATGAATTCATGAGCAGCAGCAGAGCGGCAGGTTTACTATATATATATATATATATATATATCAGGGATCGACCGGAGTTCCGGTTCCGGTTCCGGTTCCGGTTCCGGTACTTTTTGGTTCCGGTTCCGGTTCCGGTTCCGGTATTTTAAAAGTACCGGAACCGGAACCGGAACCACTAATTCTCTGACAAAGGATTTTGCTTTTAATTTTGTGTTGTTCGTCCATGAAAATTTTCCGATATGCCTCCAATTGACCACAATCGGCCTAAAAATAAAAAAATTCTTCAGATTTTGTTCCGGCGAACCTCTTGCGACTCTGTAACTAGATTAGTCTTGTCTTCTTTTTTATTCTCTTTCATCAAAGCTCATAAGTTCAACATATTACATATGTATATTACTGTACGCGAATATATACATCTTGCATACTTGTATATGTACATATAAATTTATATATATACTAGCTTAATACATTGTTATCGTTTGTGCTTGTTATCGTTTTATTGTTAACGGATATTGTAATATAGTACTAAAGTCTGACCAAAAAGTGTATGTACGGAACTTCAATGCTTCATAGCAGCTTAGTCGTATGAGGTAACCCCCATAATGTATATATCATTCGAAAGCATTTTTGATGGAGATTTTCATGAAATTAAATTATTTCCAAAAATTTGAAGGTAAAAATTCTAATTCAAATAAAATCGATTTTTCCCGCCTAATTACAGAAAACCTAATGTATTTTATATCATTTGATAGCCTATTCCATTCTGCGTCTGACGATATATACAACATCACTATAGCATGCACCTGTCAAAAATTATCGATTTTTTTATTTTTGATTTTTCCATTGAAAAACGCATTTTTGGCCCGTTTTATTCGCTGTTACTCAGCAAATACTCAACCAAATCTGACAAATTTTGCAGCAATAGACGCGTTGTGACCTCGCGCGGTCTGTGAAAGTAATAAAATTTCAAAATTTGATACTAAATTTTTCAATATTTGTCAGGTTTACAGTCATTTTTCAGCAATTTTTGTTCAAGATTAGTTAAAATAATTAGTACCACATTAATGTTCAGTTCTTTAGCTTTCTTTTGATACTAAAAACATGTGCTTTTGATTGGATTGAACAAAGTTATGCAGCAAAAAGATATAGCTGTTTTCATTACTTGTCAAAAATTAGTGCTTGATTCGCATGTCATGTGCATACGTTCAAACATTCTACACGCTGATATGCGTGTATAAATTATTTTTGTGGGCGCACACATATACTGTGATTAATGATTTATTTTTTCCATAACTTTGCTCAATCCAATCAAAAGCACATGTTTTTAGTATCAAATGAAAGCTAAAGAACTGAACTTTAATGTGGTACTAATTATTTTAACTAATCTTGAACAAAAATTGCTGAAAAATGACTGTAAACCTGACAAATATTGAAAAATTTAGTATCAAATTTTGAAATTTTATTACTTTCACAGACCGCGCGAGGTCACAACGCGTCTATTGATGCAAAATTTGTCAGATTTGGTTGAGTATTTGCTGAGTTACAGCGAATAAAACGGGCCAAAAATGCGTTTTTCAATGGAAAAATCAAAAATAAAAAAAATCGATAATTTTTGACAGGTGCATGCTATAGTGATGTTGTATATATCGTCAGACGCAGAATAGAATAGGCTATCAAATGATATACAATACATTAGGTTTCCTGCAATTAGGCGGAAAAAATCGATTTTATTTGAATTAGAATTTTTAACTTCGAATTTTTCGAAATAATTTAATTTCATGAAAATCTCCATCAAAAATGCTTTCGAATGATATATACATTATGGGGGTTACCTCAAACGACTAAGCTGCTATGAAGCAATGAAATTCCATACATACACTTTTTGGTCAGACTTTAGTACTACATACAAATAGCTTCTGATTTTTTATTCGGGCATTCTTTCTTATGTTGCAGTGCTTATTCTTTATCAATTATGCTGTGCTTCTTGCAGGGTTGGGCACCGGAAAAAAACTCCCGGAAAAAAACGGTTTTTTTTCCGTTTTTTTCCGAGGGGTCGGAAAAAAACGGAAAAAAACTCGAAACTAGTAAATTAGTCGTGTAAAGTTTAAACTTGCTCAAAATCATACATGTAACAGCACAAAAATTTTGGGTACCCCTCCCCCCCTTGGTGGGACCCCCCCCCTCCCCTGCGTCAACTCATTTTTGACCCCCCCCTCCCAAAAATGACGCTTTTTTTACCGTTTTTGACCAAAAAATTCTGATTTTGACAATTTTTGGCGAAATCGCTTAAATTTCACCAAAAACTGCTGATTTTTTCAAATTTCAGCCAAAAATTAGCTCCTGGCGGGTCCCTCCCCCCTCTTTTCCCCCTGGCGGGACCCCCCCTCCCTCCCCCGGGACCAAATTTTTTTTTTTGGGGGGGGGGGGGTTTTGGACATCGGAAAAAAACTCGGAAAAAAACCGGAAAAAAACCTGAAAAAAACCGTAATTTTTTTCCGGAAAAAAACCAACCCTGGCTTCTTGTGTCCAATTTCTTGTATTACTGCAACTAGCTCAATGAAAGCCGAAGGTCGAAGGTCCTCGGTTTTTCACGCTACACTGAAAAATTATGTAATCTGTGTAAACCTTTCTATCTAACATCTAGGAGAGGGGGCGACGGTACAGCCGCCCCCCGCCCCCCCAATTTTCTCCAAGTGAGGGTTTTTTTAGGGTTCACGAGTGGGTCCAGACTCAAGTTCTCTTAACTGGACCCAGCAAAAATTAACCTGACCCAAGTCAGACCCAAGGGCGTAGATAGGGAGGGGGGTCGCGGGGGTCGCGACCCCGCCCCCCTTTGGTTGAATTTTAAGAAATTGTCAACAAGGGTTCCCCCTTTGGTTTTATCGCCCCGCCGAAAAATTTTTTTGATACGTCTCCAATTGACCAAAATTTGCCTAAATATCCAAAAGTTCTCGAATATTTCTCAAATCAAAGCCTATGCATGTCCACAAAAGTACATTAAGCTGAATTTTCTTGTATAATACACTGTCTTATGTGACGTTCCCATGTTTAGTTTTTAATTTTCCCGTCGGAAAAATTCTGATACGTCTTTAGTTGGCCAAATTCGGTGTAAACAGTTAAAAAATCTCCATTTTTTTCTGGGGGCTGCCGCCCCAAGACCCCTGCAACCTGTGGCTCACTGATCTTGCGTTTGCACTGCGAATTAAAGTCAAAAGCGTATTTAAGTGTATAGAAAGTCAAATGTGTATAGAAGGGTTGCATATAAAAAATGTGAGTAAAAGTAAACAAAAAATTTTTTGAAAATATTGCAAAATATAGGGTCTTTTTGAAGGGGGTTCCGGTTCCGGTTCCGGTTCCGGTTCCGGTATTTTTAGGTGGTTCCGGTTCCGGTTCCGGTTCCGGTAGTTTTAGGGTTCCGGTCGATCCCTGATCCCCCCGCCCCACCGGTCGACGGCTCCCCCCCCGCAGACTTTTTCAACTGGCCATGTGTGCGTGTAAAACGTCATCACTCCTCAAGGATCCAAAGTCCTCACGACAAGAAATTGCTAATTCGTCACGATCATTTACCGAGCGATGATTTGCACATAATTATGCATTTAAATACACAAAGCCTCAATCTGGTTAAATACTACTCAACTGACACAAATAAAATATCACCGTACTTGTTCAATTCTCGATAGGCCTCAACGTATTCAGGCAAAGAGACATCGTCAGTTTTATTTGCGCAAGACTTTGCAAATGAAGCATTGGAGACTCGCATATCAAAAGGGGTAGCAGAGCCATCTGGCATTTTGCAAATGTAAGTGTTTACACGTGAGTTATATATGTATATAATAATATCCTGAAAAAATAAAAAATAATTTAGAAGAAAAGTCATAAAACTGATTAATCAACCTACGTTTGTACTTAAGTTTGCCTGATGTATATACATTATTATAAAAATGCCCCCATAGGGCATCACTGAGGTTAGAATAGGAGGTTCTAAAGCGGAAAAATGCAATTTCGCTCGTTAAAGATAATGGACAACTTTGCTGTGAATAGGAAAAATTCATTTTGTTAAAGTTGGTGGCAAGAGCGATCAGAATAGCCAGCCCCATGACACATTAGCGTTTTCTGCACCCTATACGCGCGAATCATTCGTAACTGTCAGCTTCCGAAAACGCTAATATTACGTTAGATAGATTGCAAAAGACACGCAGAAATTTTCAAGTATTTCGTCTCTAGCTCGTATCATAGAGCGAGTATCAATCACTTGTAGTTTGATCTCATTAACATAAGCTTGATTGCATATGATACTACAATACAAACCATATATTAATTGGTCGAATATACTGTAATGTCCGCACCGCACCTGGCATGGGCTGAACCGTTCGCCTATTTGGTATTTAGTTATCATTTATATATTGTCACTTTCTGTTATTGGTCAACAGTAATTTCTGCATCGGTCTACAAGAGTACACAAACCTTTTCAATTCCAAGAAGGCAAAAAGTCTAACTCTATTGACTTTATAATTCGCGCGAATAGGGTGCAGAAAGCGCTAATGTGTCATGGGGCTGGCTATTCTGATCGCTCTTGTCCACCAACTTTAACAAAATGAATTTTTCCTATTCACAGCAAACTTGTCCATTATCTTTAACGAGCGAAATTGCATTTTTCCGCTTTAGAACCTCCTATTCTAACCTCAGTGATACCCAATGGGGGCATTTTTATAATAATTCTATGCGTTTTCCCGCTTTAGTTAAAACCAATGACATGCCAACTTGTATGTACTTATATAACTTTTTCGTAAATAACTTTTTTAACGTATATACATATAAAATAACGTATAACGTATGACTTTTTCAATTCAGCATTAAAAACTATATATACATACCTAAAACGAAATAGTGGTATGAATTGAGGGAAGTTGAAAAAAATGACGGCCCTGGCAGGTGAGCATCGGTCGCTATTTCTCAGTAACCCTCTATACCTGACAAACGACCCTTTACTGTACATATATATATAGACGCCATAGTGGAGTCCTAGCTAGTCCAAGTCCAATAAAGCTCGGATTCGTGTTCAGGGGTCCAAATAACCCCTCATCGCTCATCATAATCCTGATTTAAAAAATTGACCCCTTTGTACCCATTGGGGGCGGGGGCTACCTTGGGTACCACTGCACCAGTGGGGGGAAGGGGTCGTCGGGGGCTCCAGGAGGTTCCTAGACAAACATGAACATTAGATTCGCGTTCAGGCTCTCTAATTACCCCTATCCTATCGACATAAAAAATCTCAATTTCGAAAATTTGCCCCCTCCCATTTTGACCCCTTTAGGGGGGTATATATATACCCCGAAGGGGCCATAGGGGGCTCCTGGAAGGTCCTAGGCTAAAACAAACACCATAATCGTGTTCAGGGGCACAAATTATCCCTAGGGACATTAAAATCTCAATTTCGGAAATATACTCTCGGACCCGGGGGGCCGAGGGGACTCCTTAGGACCCTGGAGGGGGGCGCCCGGGGGGACCTACTGGCATAATTTTAGGCCAAATTTTATGGGGGGGGGGGGGCAGACCCCCCCCACGGATGGGGGGGGCCGCGACCAAAATGGGGGAGGCGCACCAAATTCACAATAAAACACTATTTTTAAGTGAAAAAATGGTTCTTATGATTTAAATGTTACGTTTTTATACGTTATAATAGCTACACTCATACCAAGTTTAACGAAAAAGGACCCGAAAACCATACCAAAGGTGGGAATGTCCACCCCAAAAAATCCGAAAACGGAAAAAAAGGCGACGTTGCTACGGCTAAAAAAGCTCCAAAAACTTTTCTCGGAAAAAAATCCGGGGGGTGGGGGGGGGGGGGGGCCCGACCAAAATGAATTGGGAAATCAAATGCGCCCCCCCCCCATTTGGTCCCCCCCCCCCACTAAAAATATGCCAGCCGTAGGGGGTTCAGAGGGGTCCTAGACGAAAATGAACCTCGGATTCGTATTCAGGGGTCAAAATTACCCCTAGACACATCAAATTCTCAATTTCGAAAAGTTGACCCCTTAGGAGGCCGGGGGCCCCCCCCTAGGGAGTCGAAGGCACCCTAGGGGGGAGGGCGTAGGGGGACTGAAGAGCTCCTAGACGAAAATGGACCTCGGATTCGTGTTCAGGGGACCAAATTACCCCCCTGAGGGACATCAAAATCTCAATTTCGAAAATTTGACCCCTTAGGACCCCCTAAGGGGAGGGGGGCACCCTGGGAGGGGGGGGGGCCGTAGGGGGGCTCAGGGGCGTCCTGCGAAATCCCTCTCGGGGCAAATCCCCTGCACATCAACCTCGAAGCCCCGGCCCCAGGGGGGCCCCAGGGGGGTCCTAGACGAAAATGGACCTTGGATTCGTGTTCAGGGGCCCAAATTATCCCTAGGGACATCAAAATCTCAGTTTCAAAAATTTTACCCCTTAGGACCCCCCTAGGGGGCACCCTGAGGGTCCATGTGGGCGGGTCCAGGGGGGCCACAGGCAAGAATTAACCCCCAGATTGGTGTTCGGAGGCCCAGATATGTGTGACCCATTAGATACAATTTTATAGAAAAACTTGAAAAAATTTTAACCTGCGGAAGTATATATATATATATATATATATATATATATATATATATATATATATATATATATATATATATATATATATATATATATATATATATATATATATATATATATATATATATATATATACCTAGGGTCACTTTTTGACGAGGCTTGAGACTTTTGCCAATTTGCCTGTTGTGCCAAAGTGAAATACCATACACGACGCTTACCAAACAATATCAACTGACACCCCTGCACGTATTTATCCTGTCATCATAACAATACAGCACAAGTGATTAGCCATTAAAGCGTTATACATTGACAAAGTCACGAAAAAACATGTTTTCAAGGGGTGCCAGAGGGGGTGTACAAGTTATGGCTACTTCAGAAAATCTGACAGCAAAACTATGGGCACCCTGCAATGCACAGTATATGGGTTATATATAAGCACCCAGACCTCCATCTGTAACTGTCTTGACTATACTGCCCGTAGGTAGCCTACCCCCATAATACACGTGACTTACCTTCCGAGCCCCTTCCCCTGCGCTACAGTTATACGATCGACTCCAAAATAGCAGATGCACTATAGCACCACTACACTACCATGCATGCAAGAGATGGAGGCTACCTCACTTGCGTGACTTCTCAAAGTTGACTAGAAATTATGCGGACTTTTTTTCCCCAAAAAAGGGGTTCCCCCTCCCAGCAGACACCGAACGGGGACGAAATTGAAAAAAGTGTCTCGTCACTTTGCAACTTTGGTCAAACACTCAAACTAAATGTGAAAAACATAATAATAATCATGACAACCCTACAAGCGTCCGGTCCGGTAGAGCTGTTGAAAAAAAAAGACGGAAAGTGTCAAGTTTGGGGAGCAAGGCGGTTCCTACAAGAAGCATATATACTTGGCTGAATAGCACAAGCATATATGCGGGTCTCCCTGATAAATTGGGGGTCCTCAATTCTTTGTAACCTATATTCGTTTTCTTGTGCTTCATGCACTTTAATCGTATTTCTAAGCTGTATTGTTGACTGTTAACATTTCAAAAGACTTTTTCATAAACCCATAATACATAAATAAACTGTTTAAGATTTTTTAATTTTACGTGTAAATCACCACACTCATGTTTTATTTATTTGTATAATATGTGATGAAATGTACTTTTAAATGTGTATCAGGGTAGGCGCGATAGCGCCTAACCCTAGAATAGGAACGACACTCCACATTGCAGAATTTCAAAATTAATTTTTTTAATAACTAAAAATTTATGCAAGCAAACTGGTTTTAATTTGGTGTGTGCACGTGCCTGGGGGAGGGCTACATGCTGGCCAAATTTCAGGCAAATCGGTTGGGTATTACTCGAGATATGAAAAATCGCCTTCCGCAAACTCGGATTTTTCCGTCTTTTTTTTTTCCCCGACGCATAACTCAAGAAATCCTTCTTGGCGAGGCACTTTTTTGTGTTTTTTATATTTGTTCTGATTGGGAATAGTGTCATTAACAAAATGGTGTTCTAGGCTTTTGCCGTTTTGGCTGTGCTGGGAGGGGGGAAAGCCCTTTTTTGGGCCTCGAAAAATGGCAAAGTCAAAAATTCAATGGCGCCAGCTTTTGAGAAGTCACGCAAACAGCCTAAGTCTGATCTCTTGTATGCATGGTAGTGTAGTAGGGTTGTAGTGCGTCTCCCCTTTTGGAGTCGATCGTGTCACTGTATGCCTAGGGAGGGGGTCCGGAAGGTATTTTACGTGTATCAGGGGGTTAGGCTACTCATGGGCAGTACAGCCAAAACCGTTATAGATGGAGGCCTGTCGTTTTGTATGCGAATATAAACCCATATACTGTGCATTGCAGCGTGATATTAGTTTTGCTGTCAGATTTACCTAGTAGCCAGAACTGGTGCACCCCCCTCTGACACCCTTGGAAACATAGTTTTTCTTGACTTTGTCGATGTATAACGCTTTTATGGATAGCCGCTCGTTCTGTATTTCTCTTGCCTCTTAATATACAGGCGTAGGGGTGTCCGTGGATAGTGTTTGGTCCGCGTCATGTGCGCTGTTCCAATTTGGCAACCCTGGCAAAGTGCCAAAATGGTCAATTTGACCAAATTTTTGAATTTTGTCATTTTTGTTGATAAACTGTGGAAAAGGTCAATTTGAGGTGCTGAACGTGAATATAACGTTATTTTGACGAAAAACTATTGTTTTCATCCAAAATAGTGCTCATTTGTCAACTACGGTTGTGTGTACTAGACAGTAAATATGTTGGCAGTGTAGCCAAAACGGTAATAGATGGAGGCCTGTCGTCTTGTATTCGAATATAAAGCCATACATTGTGCATTACAGCGTGGTATTGGATTTGTTGTCAGGTTTACGTAGTAGCCAGAACTGGTGCACCCCCTGTGATACCGTTGAAAAGATATTTCATGATTTTCTCAATGTATAACGCGTTTATGGATAACCTCTCGTTCTGTATTTCTGGTGCATCTTAATACATAGTCGCGGGGGTGTCAGTTGATATTGTTTGGTACGCGTGGTGTTGACTGGTCCACTTTCGTAGCCCTGGCAAAGTGCCAGAATGGTCAATTTGACCAAATTTTTGAATATTTTAAATTTTTTTGAAAAACCGTGAAAAGGGTTAATTTGAGTTGCCGAACACGAATATAACGTCACTTTGACCAAAATTAATGTATATATTAATTATTAACCCAAAATAATGACAAATACGACAAGGCCAATTGTGTACTGTTAGTGGCTTTGTAGAAATAAGTAGGCAGTGCAGCATACGCATGCGCGACTATCACGTTTCAGAATGTAATCATACAATATACAATCCAAGTGTCAGCTTTCCTGTCGTCAAGTAAAATTGCTGCAGCGGAAAAAGAAATAGGATTATTATAAAAATGCCCTTTCACCAAGGGCAGCAGTGTAGGTAGAATAGGAAAGTTGGCTGATCTACAGCGGAAAAATGCTAATAAGCTTGTCAAACACCCGGGACAAGTTTTGCAGCCGAATAGGGAAACTCAGCTTGCTAAATAAAGCGGACAAGAGTTTCTTCAGAATAGCAGTCGCCCTGCGACACGTTAGTGCTTTCTGCACCCTATTCGCGCGAATTAACCAGCCATTATCATCAGCTGCCTCTTGCCGGAAAAGTGCCATATACTTCATTGGTTCTTGATGTTATTTTCTAGGCAAGCTATCTATGTCCAGAAGAAATAATTGTTCATCCATAATATAATAATCAATCGATCGCCATTCATTTTTATTGTTACGTATGTAAATGTAGTTTAAGCTTATATAAATTCTGCAGTTATTCGTATTAACTAGAGTTATACGGTTGTATTGTAACATTTTATGATTCGTATTGAATATTAGTCGTTAATGTCTATATAATAATATATATAATGTTAAGTTGAAATACGCCATTACCCATTTGTAATTTTTAGGAAAAATGTCTATATACAAAACAAAAATAGATTGCGCTTGGAGAAATTTAAATGAAATAGGTACCTGTATATATCTGCAGAGTATAACTTTATAATCTATATATACGCCTGACTTAAGTCCTGAGTGCTAGTAAGTGTCGAAAATATTTTTCCTAATTATTCGCGCGAATAGGGTGCAGAAAGCACTAACGTGTCGCAGGGCGACTGCTATTCTGAAGAAACTCTTGTCCGCTTTATTTAGCAAGCTGAGTTTCCCTATTCGGCTGCAAAACTTGTCCCGGGTGTTTGACAAGCTTATTAGCATTTTTCCGCTGTAGATCAGCCAACTTTCCTATTCTACCTACACTGCTGCCCTTGGTGAAAGGGCATTTTTATAATAATATATAAGAGTCATGTGGAAATGGACATTTTGACAGTGGCGGATCCAGAGGGGGCAGGGGCCCCCGGATTCCTCCCCCTTTGGGTCTGCCCCCCCCCTTTGGCAAAGAGGGTCCCCTCAAAAAGTTTTCCGATATGTTCCCGGCAGGGGCGGTCCCCCCCCCCCCCCGAAATTCTTCCCGACTGAAATTTTATATACACAAGGGTCTCCCCTTTGGTTTTTATTGCCCGGCCGAAAAAAATTTCCGATACGTCTTCAATTGCACAATTTTGACCTTAAAATAAAAAATTCTCGACTTTTTTCCTTGGGGGGGACTCAAATCAATGCCTCTGATATGGCTGCGGCTATAAAAAGATACCGTAAAGCTGAAAAACGCTATTATAAAAAGTGAAAAAATTTCTTCAGACCTCCGCTCTCCCCCCCCCCCGAAATCGAAGTCTGGGACCGCCAGTGGTTCCCGGTTCATCAAACTTTACTTTACTTTATTTAATTTTTATTTTAACTTTATTTAATAAAAAGTGATACGGTTTTTTCACCGCATTAGGGTTTTTTTCCCGCATAGGGTTTTTTCCCGGAGGTTTCGAGGCTTATTACTCAGAAACGTGAGTATATAGTTAGAATCCATTTAATTAGTGCAACAGTAAGGCAAAAGATGGCCGTTATAACAGCCGCGAGCATTAATGGATCAGATTTATGTCGAGCACAGGACGACCAGAAAAGTTGAAAATATGCACTATATATATATATACACCCGCACCACTATACATGTTTATATGATGAGCCTTCAAGGAAGGAAAGGCACATCCCCCCACAACCCCCCACTCCACCCAAGTATCAGGGTAGGCGGGATAGCGCCTAACCCTAAATAGGATATATATAAATGGGCGGATGGCACTGAGCAGTGGGCAGATAACACATTCTGGGAAGGTGTATACTGTATTTGGTCAAACTGAAGAATAGGGGGAAAAATTATTTTTGGCTGCTACTTGCTTCCCACCCCATCTTTTAATAAAAATATAAAACCCACATCGTCAGCCAAGCCCCCAATCTGATCTCTAGCCCCTAAAATAGCTGTCGCCCCTTTCAATAAAAATCTAGAGTAAAATTATTGGTGTTAAAACCTTTATGGTGGAATAAATCGGAAAAACGGCATTTTTTCGACTAATGATCCGGAGTCCCCCTACATCCCACAAGCGAATAGGCTAGGTCAGAAGTTTGTAGAATGTAAGCTTTAGCTGGAAATCAAACTGTCCAAAAATTGAACTTTACATGAATTTTTTGCGCAAAATTGAATTTAGGCAAAAATACTTCATTAAATGAAAACTTGCTGCTACCATTGAAAGAGTAACTTCTAAGCTACTGATGCCTGAAAAATTTTTGAAAATCAGTTTAGGCTGTGAAAAATTACAAAACTTTTTCTAAAGCTACCAGGGCCAGGCTGATTGAAGCGTTACAGCACAAGTAAGGTTCAGTGCAACTTTTGGGCCATAGCTGGGAGGTTTTCTAAAATATGGAGCTGGTTGGGGTATTTTAGTGCAGCAAATTTATTTTTGATGCTTATTAGCAGGTTTTCCCATAAAATTAGGCCTCAGGCTTAGGCTCAGTGCTTAGTCTTAGGGCTTAGACTCGGAGCTCAGGCTTAGGCTGAGGCTTATTGCTTAGGCTTAGTATGTGGGTTAGCAAAAATTAGTCTTAGTTGCTTGCATCAAATAAAAGGGCACTTGCTTCTGTGGAATGATAAATAAAGCTGACCTTTGAACCGAAATTAGCTGTCAGCGCAAGCGTGATGCTGAGCATCAGTGACGTTTTGAATTCGTATTTATGGTATTCGTATTTAATAAAAATTGCTACTAATAACTAAAGATGGCTATTTTTGCTTGGAAAATGTAATTAATCTATTGTCTATGCAAAAAGAAAACAATAATAAATGATATGTGAGCTCAGTTTAACGATGCTTATTTCGTCTATTTTATAGCTAGAAAAATTACAATTTTTTTGGTATACATAAATGAGCAGAATATGTTGCAAACAAAGCCAAATTAAATATATTATGATGTGTTACTTTACGATGATCAAATTTCAGACTGATATTACGACTGTATTGGTGATAATTTTCGACAATTAGCCAATATATAACGAAAAATGATAATTTTCGACAAATTTTGAATGTTTTGGAAAAGCTAAAAATGGACGTTTTTTCGCTTCAACAGTGCTAAAAATAACTCAGCGCACCAAAAAACCTATAAAATGATGTTTTTCGGCAACGAAAAGTCCAGCTGGAATTTTTCCCCCTGTTCTTCAGTTGCACCGTATATATATGGTTATATATATATAGGGATGGAAGTCTCGGTTTTTTTTCCGAGACCGAGACCGAGACCAAATTCCGAGACCGCCAAAACCGAAATTTTGGGTCATTTTTTGCCATTTTTTTACCTATTTGTTTGATGACTTTTTACAAGTTTTTAAGCAAAATTACAAGACCATGGTCAGACACCTTATGTATATATAACTAAGAGCTACATCACGGCAATGGTGGTTACATTCCTGGTTCGTTCCTCCTTTTGTGTGGGTGTGGGAACCTGTCATCTTAAATACCGTGAAATTTTGAACTCTGTCCCAAAACCCAAAGCAGACGCAATTTGTCCTTGTTCTCGCCAGAAAAAAGCAATTTTAGACACTGTTTGGCCGAATTTAGTTGCTCAGATTGTATTGAAATTACCAATGTTCTTAGGACGGCAGCAACGGCCTCGGATGTGCACCTTCGGGTATTCGGGGAAACCTCTAAATTACCAGGGCAGCGCTTAAAACAAATATATACTCATTTTTCGCTAATCAACAAACTTGAAAATACAGAACAAACTACAGCCATGACTAATAACTTGAACAAACTACCGTCATGTATGACGGGTAATTTCTTCGGCGCTAGCCTTGGGCAGGTCGAGACCATCCGACTAGGGGATAAATTAAGATTTTCGACAAAATTTGAATTTTTTGGAAAAGTTGAAAATCAACATTTTTTCACTTGGAAACTGCCAAAAATGAACTCAGCGCATGCGAAAACCTATAAAAACGTGTTTTTACTTTGAAAATATATGTGTTTGAATTTCCCCCCCCCCCCCCGCCGAAGATGCACAGCCTGAACCACAGGAAAACTTTTTCCAGAAAAAACCTAGAAAAAATTTTCTGGGTTTTTTCTTGCTTTTTCTGGGTTTTTTCAATTTCAACTCCATTTGTCGAATTTCCGGGTTTTTTCTGGGGTTTTTCTATTGATTTCTGGGAATTTTCGGGGTTTTTTCTGGGATTTTTTTGGGTTTTTTTTACCTTCCAGTCTCACTTTCTGAGTTTTTTCTGGAAAAAGTTTTCCTGTGAACCCCCCCCGGGTACGCCCTTGTGTGCAGTAAGCAATTGCATTACAATAGGCTGGGCACAATGCAGCCATATATACACATGCATGAACCTTTACGACAGATAATAACAATGATAAGTACGGTAAATAAAGATCTGGGGGTCTGGGGGCGACAGCCCCCAGGAAATTTTTTGGATATTTGGCCTAAATTGGATGAATTGGGAACGTATCGGAAAATTTTTTGAGGGGGCCCTCTTTGCCAAAGGGGGGGCCCCAGACCCAAAGGGGGGGGCCCGGGGCCCCCGGGCCCCGCCCCTGGATCCGCCACTGTTCAGACCAGTTTTAGATTATCTTAATTTACTCTTAAATCACTCTTAAATTGGTCTAAAACTGGTCTTAATTCACTCTTAATTTACTCTAAAAACAATCTAAAACTATGCAGCGTAGTTATATACAAACTGCGTTTTAGACTGCTTTAAGATTATCTTAAAACAGTCTTAAATAATCTAAAATCAGTCTTAAATAATCTAAAAACACTCTAAATTCACTCTTAAAACAGTCTTAACTTGCTCTCTTAATTCACTCTTAAAATTTTTAGAGTGTTTTTAGATTGGTTTTAGACCATTTTAAGAGTCTCTCTTTCTTCCTGTAATTTAAATCAATGCAAAGTTAGCGCTATTTGGTTATTGATGGTCAGTATTTTTACTATTTGACACATATATGCTTGACAGGTTCAACATAAAAGTGTAACATCGCTAAGTCAGACAAACCATTCTAGCTCAAACTTTAGCTTAAAACAGACAGTTTTCTACCTTTTCATGTTTGGAATTCGATTTGGAAACTTAATATTTTTAAAAATCTTTTGAAAATTATTCAAAACTTCAAGTGTCATCTTAAATACCGAGACCACCCTATGGCTTTTACCCGTGGCGTACCCAGAAAAAAATTTCGGGGGGGGAATGACTTTTCCATTTTTTGTAATGGGTTAAAATGCACTTTTTAGCAATTTTAACACTCGTAAAACGCCTTACAAACGCAAGATTACTAAACCACAAGGCTGCAGGGGTCTGGGCCTGGGGGCGGCAGCCCCCAGAAAAAAATTAGGAAAAAATTTTGATTTCTTGGCCAAATTCTGTCAATTGGAGGCGTATCAGAAAGTTTTTCCGGCCAGACCATAAAAACCGAAGGACACAAAGTTGCAGGGGTCTGGGGGCGGCAGCCCCCAGAAAAAAATTGGCGATTTCTCCAATTTTTAGACCGAATTTGGTCAACTGGACACGTATCAGAAATTTTTCCGACAAAATTTAAAACAAAAGAAGGGAGTGTCATATCAGACGGTGTATTCCACAAGTAAATGTAGCATAATATATATACTCGTGTACAGTGTACACATGCACATGCAGCATAATGTAGTTGTGTATACAATATACATGCATAGGCTTTGATGAAAGACAATAACGAGGAATATATAGTAAGCCACATAGTCGCAGGTGTCTGGGGGCGGCAGCCCCCAGAAAAAAAATTGGGAAAATTTTTGATTTTTATGCCAAATTTAGTCCAATGGAGACGTATCAGAAAATTTTTCCGGCCGGACCATAAAAACCAAAGGGGGGACCCTTGTGTAAAAAATCAGTGGGGAAAAATTTCGGGGGGGGGAATTCCCCCCATTCCCCCGCCCCCCTGGGTACGCCCTTGTTACCCCGGCTTTTTATTAAACAAAACAATTTAAGCATTTGCATCGTTTTCGCGAAACTGCGAGTCACATTTCAGGAGCGCCACCTTAAATGCAGTTGTGAGGGGGGAATATTGGACCTTTTTTAGTAGAGCACCTTGGGGGAAACATTTTTGCTTGTAGAACGTCTATGTCGTTTTTTGGATTTTTTTAGATATGACCCCCCGGGCCCCCGAAGCCCGAAACTTTGGCTTGAAGAAAAAATCATTCGAAAAATTAGTTGGATGAGCCTGAACAACAGACATACAAATTGTCAAATCGAATGAAAATCTTTTATAAATGTATACTGGTTTCAATATTTTTCATTCAATTAAGCTATTTAGTAAAAAAATGGCATCGTTCATGATTTTAAAAATGTTTGACTAATTTAATAGTCCATTACTTCTGTGCATGGCTCAAAGCTTGAAGTTAGCAGACACGTTGGCCCGTATTCACATACTAACACTAACACTAAAAGTTAGTGTAAACACTAACTTTAAGTGCTTCGTAGCACTAAATTTAGTGCTACGAAGCACTTAAAGTTAGGGTTTACACTAACTTTAAGTGTTAGTGTTAGTATGTGAATACGAGCCGTTTTCATGAATTTGTACTAGTAGTACAAATTAGTACAAAATGTGACAGTAATAGTATAAAAAAAGTACAAAATCAGAGCTATGAGAAAAGGCATATTTCAGAATTTGTACTAATAAAGTGTCAGCTAACTTCACGGACATGTAACACGCAAGCAAATTCAGCAAATTAAGCCTTCATCAGCGGTTTTCTAGGTTTAGCAAACCCGTAATACGCAGTTTCTATTGCTAGTAGTTTAAAATTAAACAGTTTTAATGCTTTTTGTGCAGTAAATTTGCAAAAGAAACTATTTTCAGAAGCATCAGACTTCAATAAACGAAATGTGAATACAAAACCAATTTTCCGGCATTCGATTACAAATTAGTGGTGCGTGAGCTGTTTCTCGTAAAAACGCTGCACAATAATAGCCTTTAACTCTCACAGTTAAACAATAGTGTTTGTGACCGGCCGGAATTTTGGATTCAACCGACTGGCAAAATTAAGCCGGCATAACAATCCGGCAGGCTAAGTTTATGCCAAAATGACACTCTGAACCGGTTTTATCCAAAAATTCGGCCGCTCCGGCCGGCTGGCCGGTCGGTTTTCACAGGTTCTTCGCCGGCGGCCGGCCGGGGCCGGCCGGCGGCTTTCGCGGCCGGTCACAAACACTACTACAGAACAACTTTTTAATTTTGTAAAATATTTTTTGAATTTTTTTTATGATTAGCAGACACTTTTTACTGCTGTTACTGTTCAGAGTTTGACTTCAATAACACCAAGAGTACATAATAGCTTCTCTATATAGAAGAAGAGTGAGACACTCTCCAGCCTGCCTGTGTTCTAGCACAGGCAGATGCGCTGGTCGTTTTCAGGCTACATGTTGACATTCTATGCAACATGTGCCTGACCAATCAGCGCGTAGATTCCCTGCGTAACACACTTTAGTATATAATGGCTGATGCGTTGATAAGCATTAAGATAGGGATAAAAGCTTAATAACTCATTATTAATGCTTAGTCTGCTTGCAAAAACATTAAAAAAGGTTTGCAAATACCTCTAGGGATATTTTGGCAAACTTTCAGCGAAATTGATTGAGAAACTTTTCAGATATAAACTTTACTGTATTTCTTCAAAGTTTCTCAATCAATTTCGCTGAAAGCTTGCCAAAATATCCCCAAAGGCATTAGCAAACCTTTTTTACTGTTTTTACAAGCAGACTATGAATAAAAAATGAGTTATCAACCTTTATCCCTATCCCGTTTTATGATTGGAGCACGTGCACAGGCGTCTGCCAATCAGAGAATAGAAGCTCGCTTCTGATTGGTCAGGCACATGTTGCATAGAATGTCAACATGTAGCCTGAAAACGACCAGCGCATCTGCCTTTGCTAGAACACAGGCAGGCTGGAGAGTGTCTCACTCTTCTTCTATATAGAGTGAGACGCTATTATGTACTCTTGATAACACATAATGAGATTTTGTTCTAAATCCAGCATAACTGTTAAAAATCAAAACAACGTTCAAGTAGACAAGCACAAAAACTAGGTACTCGTTCATTTAGAACTTATGATTATACGTGAAATTTGAGCAAATTTATTGTTTGCCGAAAATTTACTCACATAAACAAATGGATTGATAATTGCGACGAAGTTATCGAATGTGAATAAATTTTCAAAACGACATTTTTCCGAAGTTGCGGTTTTATTGTAAACCGTATGCTGCACCAATTTCGCTGAAACTTGGCAAAAACAATTGCCTTGACATACGTTTTGAAAATGTGGAAAAATAATTCCCTAAATTGTACTGAACAAGTTTTACAGCATGCTGCTTTTGATTGCTTTTGCGACACTACCTCTTAACTAGTAATAAGAATGAATTTTAGTGATTTTGCTTCTAGTTATTTTTGTAGCGCTAGTCTGAACGCCTGTAGATTATGAACCCAGTGGTTTTTCTAATATTAAAGGCTGCGTATTACTTCCTTTGGAATATAGCCACTGCAACTAAGTTACGCATCTAATCAACAACGCAGTTACTAGTGTAATAACTTTTGAATTTTAACTTTAACTGTGAAGTTGCGTGTCTTAGAATGCTTAATGTGCACTGAATTCTCATTTAAGTCAAACGAACTAGATAGAACGGCTCCTTCTATAGTCTGACCAAAAAGTGTATGTATGGAACTTCATTGCTTCATAGCAGCTTAGTCATTTGACGTAACCCCCATAATGTCATTCGTATCATTCGAAAGCATTTGTAATGGAAATTTTTGTGAAATTAAAGTATTTCAAAAAATTTCAAGGTAAAAATTTTAATTCAAATAAAATCGATTTTTTTCGCCGAATTACAGAAAACCTAATGTACTATATATCATTCGATAGCCCATGTCATTCTGCGTCTAACGACGATAGCATGCACCTGTCAAAAATTATCGATTTTTTCATTTTTGATATTTCCATTGAATAACGTCATTTTTGGCCCGTTTTATTCGCTGTAACTCAGCAAATATTGAACCAAATCTGACAATTTTTGCATCAATAGACGCGTTGTGACCCCGCGAAGTCTTTGAAAGTAATAAAATTTCAAAATTTGATACTAAATTTTTCAATATTTGTCAAGTTTACAGTCATTTTTCAGCAATATTTGTTCAAGATTACTTAAAAAAACTATTACCACAACAAAGTTCAGTTCTTTAGCTTTCATTTGTTACCAAAAACATGTGCTTTTCATTGGATTTAGCAAAGTTATGCAAAAAACTATATCATTATTCACAGTGTATTTGTGCCCCCACAAAAATTTATACACGCATATCAGAGTGTAGAATGTTTGCACGCATGCACTTGACACGCTCATCTCATCAAGCACTAATTTTTGTTCCTTCTAGAGAAGGAACTATTGTTTTGAAACCAACTCTGCGTAGTGTAAATATAGCAGCCACATGCTGTTATACTGGTATGATTAACACGTAAAGTCAGTATGGGAGCTGACTGTTCTTTTTTTTGAAAACGGCGTTTTTCACAATTTTAAATGAAACAATTATAAACAACACTTTTTAGAGGTCTTAAATTGTAATTTTGATTTATTTTTGTTGATTAAAATTTTTTGCGCATGCTAATGTTTCAGACAAAATACATATGCAATTCACGTGACTGTCTAGACAATTGTCTGTTTTCCAGTTTCAAACTTCCACTTTCATAAAAAATGTGGCATAACCTCTAGTAGGTATTTCAGTTAGCAAAAAGCAAAGTTAATGTAGGTTTATTATTATTAAAAAATATATATAATTATATTTTGAATATTTGAATGATTGAGCTCCCAGATCAGTCAAGTTTTTCTCCAGAGCAGTAGCAATTAAACATAAACAGTAATTGCAGAAGCGTGGCCGAGTGGTCAAAGGCGCTACTATAAGAGGATTGTGTTATGAGTGCATGGGTTCGACCCCCACAGTTGTTTTTTCCAAAAAAGTTGTTAGTTACTGTTGTCTTCAAAATCTGTTTTGAACTAAAATTTTTGTCAACAAAGTACACTAGTGCTGGCTGAAATCATAAGTACTTTCGGCAACTGTTACATGTTTCTGACCAAATTTTTCACAGTGACTGATATATTCATGTAAGTTTTGATATATGTAAATTAAGAAACTGTAGCAGGTAATAATACTTTCTAAAATCGCAATGCACATTGAAGGCGAAGCTGATTTTGGCGAATAAGGTGACAAATATGGATTTTGCACTCAACAAAGGAACCTTGCCCCTTTTGGGGCCTGCTTGTTGACAAGTAATGAAAACTGCTATATGTTGTTGCTGCATAACTTTGTTCAATCCAATCAAAAGCACATGTTTTTGGTATCAACTGAAAGCTAAATAACTGAACTTTAATGTGGAAATAACTATTTTAACTAATTAATCTTGAACAAAAATTGGTGAAACATGACTGTAAACTTGACAAACATTGAAAAATTTCGTATAAATTTTGAAATTTTATTACTTTCACAGACTGCGCGGGGTTACTACGCGTTTATTGATGCAAAATTTGTCAGATTTGGTTCAGTATTTGCTGAGTTACAGCTAATAAAACGGGCCAAAAATGACGTTTTTCAATCGAAAAATCAAAAATAAAAAATCTATAATTTTTGACAGGTGCATGCTATAGTCATGTTGTATACATCGTTAGACGCAGAATGAAATGGGCTATCGAATGATATATAATACATTATGTTTCATGTAATTCGGCGAAAAAATCGATTTTATTTCAATTAAAATTTTTACCTTGAAATTTTTCGAAATAATTTAATTTCATGAAAATCTCTATCAAAAATGCTTTCGAATGATATATACATTGTGGGGGTTACCTCAAACGACTAAGCTGCTATGAAGCAATAAAGTTCCATACATACACTTTTTGGTCAGACTTTAGTCAAAATTATTGCTAGTTGCGCCCAAAGCGACACCGAGACTAAAGCGGAAATTTTAGCTCAAAATTCTAAAAATACAAAATCGACTGAAGTCTGGGACTCTGCATTTTGGGATGTTTCTACGTTTGAAGTTTGTCAGTTTACCGACTAGAACTGGTTACAGTATAAGTGAAATTAAAGTTTCTAACTATGGTTAATATAGTTAAGGTTTTGGTTAAGGCAGAGTGTCATACTCTCGAAATTTAAATTTACTTTCAGTTTGCAAATAATTTTTACCACACATCAGGTCTGATGTTTTCAAACGTTCACCCTTCACGTTCACTCACTGAAATACTTTGCAGTAGACTTGCGCTTGTTTTCAATCATATTTTCCTGTTTGAGTGACTTTTGATTGGCGCTACTCAGCAATAAATGTGTGCAGAAATCAGGAATTAACAAGCCCAATTTTCGGCAAAACATAAAATAAGCAAAAAGTTTGAATTTTTAAGTACATTGGCCAGAGGCCATCGTAAACCTGTTGGGACAGCTAATATGTAATTTTTGATTCACACTTACTAAACCTGCTATCACGCTGCAAAACTTTCAGAAGAACTTGTTTTATAGGCATGTATGTATGTCATGAACAATTTTATCAGCAAAGTTTCCAAAGTTATGTTGGAGACATGCATCTTATGGAATGAATTTTAGTACACACTTAGTTCTAAAAGGCAAGTCGGCGTCATGGTGTAGTGGTTTAGCTGTTGTATTCATAAACCGATGGCTGTTGGATCGATTCCTGGGAAAAGATTTCTACGCAGCGGCCTCGCGCCGCGTATATACTATAGTGCAAACGTGTACATCAAGAGCACACAAATGCACCTATTTTAGTGTTAATCTGCTGATAGGTCAGCAAATAACACTGTTTGTGTGGGTATGTGTGTGTGTGCAGATCGTGTGTGTACGTACTTAGCGATAATCAGCTAGCTGCCCGCTCTCACTTAGGAAGCCTATCTGTCCAGCACTGGCAATTTTTGCATGCAGAAAAAAGTCATTTGACTATATCTGTCGTGACAATGTTTCGTAGAATGTTCATTAGCGCGTCGAAAGTAAAAAGTTCAAACTGTTCTTCTTGTAACGTTAACGTTCAGTAGAAAGTAGTAGTTCTCGCATAACACACAGCAGAAAGTTAATTAACCCAAGTCTTATTTCACACTACATTTGGAGCTTAACCCGTGTAGACTTTTTCACATATGTAACGGCTGAAAATGCAAAGCCAGTTCATTGACAGAAGCAAACCAATAGTAGGTAGACGGGTGCAATTTGACGGAGGCGACGTGCAAAACAAACTCCGCACATGATCACTTTAACGTTAGCAGCACACTGAGAATACAAAATCAAAATTAAAGACCTGTTGGGCTGTGGCCCAACAGGAAAAAAATAGTTTTATCCACAAAATGGTTGTCGCGTTTGATATTCCTCTGGAACATTGACAATCAGGCCTCGCAATGTTCCGCTCCTCACTCAGCAGAAGAGCTTGTCGTATCTTTATAGCAACAAATTTGAACACAAAATATCTTGCAGAAGATATCATATATATGCAGATATCTTGAATATTGTCGTAAGGAGTGCAAAGAAGTGTATACATTATGTATATTTCAGCTTTGTAATATAGAATGTGCGCAACAGGTTTTTTGATAAGACTAGTTTTCGATAAACTTTTCAATTAATTCTGTGTACAATTTATTTACTTTACATCAACATTTGTTGTTTCATTTAAACAAGCTGTTAAATTGAACAGAAATAGGTGAAGCTTTTCATTTTGGATTAGGTGTGGTTTGTATGGTGTTCGGTAGTAACACCAAGGTACTAGGGCAAAAAAGTTAAACTTTAACTTTAACTTAAACTAAAAAAGTTAGGGGTGAAACTCTAACTTTAACTTTAACTTAAATAAAAATACCCTTACTTTAACTTTAAATAAAAGTTATTTTAAAAAAGTTATATAAAAGTCAGTGATTTTCGACTTATATACTTTAACTTTAACTTAAATTACACCCTGAGCCTTACTTTAACTTTAACTTAAATGAAATTGGCTTAACTTTTTTGCCCTACAAGGTACCCACGGGCTGGGTCGGGTGCTTCTGCTTACTCCATAATAAAAAACAGGCAGTTGAACAATACATTTTTCCAAAGGGCCTATTCTTTTACCGGATTAAAGGGTTAATTCTAATTGGACTAAACGGTTTAAAAATTAAGCTTAAAATGCCATTTCAAAACCTCCGGATTAAACGGACTTAACTTCTAGCGCGCTGGTTTTTAATTGGACAAAACGGACTTAACTATGCACGCTAATGTTAAGCGTGCATGTTAATTGTTAAGTCCGTTTAGTCCAGTGGCAGTTTTGGAATGGGGTAGACTAAAATTAAGCCGCTGACTTATTTTAACTCGTTTAGTACGTTTAGTCCGATTTGTCATTCCAAAACCTCGGACTAAAATAAGTCCAGTCCGTTTAATCCGGTAAAGGAATAGGCCCAAAGAGCCATAACTGTCAACTCTAATAGACAAAAAGGACGGCAAAAATTTGTTTTCAATAATTTTGAAACTGATTGACCCTATGCTGCATTCTAAGCAAAAATGCAATTATCTTGAATGATAGGTTTGCCTTAAAGTCTGTTTCTGAAAAACTACGACGCGTGGCTGATGTGGGCTGTCGCCCCAAACATGTGCTTTGTGTACCTGGTCATGTCCATTATTATTATCAAGAGTACACAATAGGAAAAGAATGGCACTCTTCCTATCGGCCAGCTTGGTCGCGCGGTAGATGCGGTGCAAATTAGCAAATGGGTCCGTTCTCAAATGAGTGCCCAGACGAGTCTTCCTCTTCCAACGTACCCTAAAGCCTAGCTCATAGTTGGCTAGTGCGAAACTGACCGTAAATGTCCGAGTCCGTTACCGTGTCCGGAACGTTGTCCGCAACATTTGTCCGTGTCCGTCAGCAACATTAATTCATACTGCAGACACTGTACGGACAGTGCGTATGCATATAAACCAACACCAAAAGCTTTTGCTGTGCAGCACACGACTGTGTGAACGCAAGTTTTGAAAAATCAATAAAAATGTTCTGCACACATAAAAAGCAAGCTGTTGAGCTGAAATTACGACAAATTTCTCATTATTTTATTATGTGCTGAGGAATTTTATTGCACGCACGTACACGTGTCTATAAGGGTTGATTGGCTAATTCCTTACGGACACGGACACAAGCTGAACTGAATTCAACTTGACTTCCGGACATCCGGACAGCCCTTAGGCTTAAGGACACTCACGGACAAGTTCTCACTAACATCCGGACAACTGTGAATCAAACTACTTTTACGGACATGGACTCTGACACGAAAGCCCTCACGAACAACTATGAACCGGGCTTAATGGGCCCTGCAACGTTATGTACCTAAATGGGAATTTAGCATCTGCCCATTTGGGTACTTGCAGGACCAGTTTAGTCCCCTAATTAGTACCCAGTTTGAATTATCCTAAACGGAGATGTAACAGGTTACACTATCCGTTTTCCGACTTCGTGTAACCGTTCAGAAAAAATGTTTGCTTCGGCCGCAGGATTCATGCAAATTAGCCTGTAACCGTTCGAAATTTTGTGTACTTCATCATATACAAAGTCTGTGTGCAAGCTGCAGTCTTCAAAATACATGAAGCATTACTGACAGCTCAGCATTGTCCCAGTAGGACAGTTAGCACGAACTGTAGATCGCTGATTCGCTGATCTGCAGATCCAGAGATGGGTGGTTCGCATCTTCCCTGATTTATTTTAATGCTGATGCTGATAATGCCTGGTTATGACTACCCCTCTATTTCTTGACAACGGATTCACCGTTTAGTAACTGTGTAACCGTTTACATGGATACTAATTGTGTAACTGTTTACACGGATATTAACCGTGTAACCGTGTAACCGTTTATACTGTTAGTATCCGCGTAAACGGTTACATGAATACTTACATAGCGTGTGAACGATTACACGGTTACACGGATAATTAGCGAATACGCGAATAATAGCAGTAACCGTTTGTTAACGTCTACACGTGGTAACTCTGGTAAGTAGCCTTAGACAATAACCGTGTACACGGATAATAATTTTGTAACGGTGCCCTGCCCTAAGCAAATTATCGGAGATAAAGTCTGTTATTTCCGCGACATGTGTACGTGGCAGTCTGCGGCAAATTGGCCAATTTGACTATCGCCGTGATAACCCCGGCGATATAATATGTATAAACAGCAATTTGTCCCTGCTATCGCTGTAGCTATGTAATATGTAGCTATAGGCTTATAATGGCTAGGTGGACAAAAGTCAAGCGAAGTGCAGCTTATTGCCAAAATCGCCAGTTTTAGTGAAGGCATTCAGATTTCAGTTGGTGATAAATGAGAATGTACCCCAATTATTTTTATTAGGTAGAGTGTGTTGCTTTTATATGTATTACTGCTTTCATTAATTAATGGTTATCAAGATCAACTTAATTTTCTGAATCATGGAAATTAGATCACTGCAATCAAGAGTACATAATAGCGTCTCACTCTACATAGAAGAAGAGTGAGACACTCTCCATCTTGCCTGTGTTCTAGCAAAGGCAGATGCGCTGGTCGTTCAGGCTACATGTTGACATTTTGTGCAACATGTGGCTGGCCAATCAGAAGGAAGCTCCTATTCTCTGATTGGCCAGACGCCTGTGCACGTGCTCCAATCATAAAACGAGATAGGGATAAAAGGTTAATAAACTCATTTATAGTCTGCTTGCAAAAACATTACAAAGGTTCGCCAATATATACCTTTGGGGACATTTTGACAAACTTTCAGCGAATTTGATGGAGAAACTTTTAAGAAATTGAGAAAAGATTATATCTCAAAAGTTTCTCAATCAATTTCGCTGACAGTTTGCCAAAATATCCCTAAAGGTATTTGCAAACCTTTTTTAATGTTTTTGCAAGCAGACTATAAATAAATAATGAGTTATTAAGCTTTTATCCCTATCTTATGCTTATCAACGCATCAACGATTATATACTAATGTGGGTCACGCAGAGAATCTACGCGCTGATTGGTCAGCCACATTTTGCACAGAAGCCACAAGCCATGTAGCCTGAAAACGACCAGCGCATCTGCCTGTGCTAGAACACAGGCAGGCTGCAGAGTGTCTCACTTTTCTTCTAGGATAGAGTGAGACGCTATTATGTATTCTTGCTGCAATGTATTATGTTTTGTTTCAGCACCACTAATGAAGAGCCGCTATGTTTGTTCTTCGCGCTGCCAAAATTAATTTGGTCGTCAGATTACAGTGCAGGCATTATGTCGTCCAGAAACCCTTGCCCACTGACTACAGACCCACTCATTTGGTGGTCGGAGCTGGGTCAGCTGGTTGCGTGGTGGCCAATCGGCTAAGCGAGAACCCACATTTTCAGGTTCTTTTACTGGAGGCCGGCCCGAAAGATCCCTGGTGGGAGTGGCGGATTCACATGCCGCTAGCTATGATGAAAAACTTGCGGGACGATAAATATAATTGGTGCTATGAAGTTGAGCCGCAAGCCCATTTGAACAATCGCCGAATTTCGTGGCCGAGGGGGAGGGTCTGGGGCGGATCTTCGACTATCAACAGTATGATTTATATGCGAGCCCATCCGTTTGATTACGACAGGTGGGACTTAGAGGAAGGAGCCACCGGGTGGTCGTATGCCAACTGTCTGCCTTACTTCAAAAAAGCCCAGACTCATCAGTTGGGTCCGGATTCCTATAGGGGCGGTTCCGGACCGCTGAAAGTATCTCAAGGTCGATGCGAGAATCCGATACATCAGGCGTGGATTGAAGCAGGCAAGGAGGCTGGCCACGGCTTCACGGAGGATGTGAATGGATTCAAGCAAGAGGGAATGTACAAGTGTGACTTGACTATTTGGAAAGGAAAAAGAGTCAGCGCTTCGCAGGCATATTTGTGGCCGGTTTTGAACCGGGCAAATCTGCAAACCGTCACCGGTGCGTTAGCTAGGCGAATACTGTTTGACAAATACCGCGCAGTTGGCTTGGAATATGAACAAAATGGACAGGTAAAAACTGTGATGGTAGAGCAGGATATTGTTCTCTGCGGGGGCGCGGTTAATAACCCGCAATTATTGCAACTTTCTGGGGTGGGGAATGCAGATCTTTTGAAATCGCTTGACATACCTGTCGTGCAGCATTTGCCCGGTGTTGGAGAAAATTTACAGGAACATTTAGCCTCGGGTGTAACGTACCGTTGCCCGCTACCTGTGACAGTGTGTCAAGAATTTAATAGACAGTTCCCACTTAAGTATACGTGGAATGGACTCAGATGGTTTCTGTCAGGAAGCGGTCCCGTTGGTAGGGGTTTTGCTGATGCCGGCGGTTTCATACGAAGCGATCAATCTTTAAAAACCCCAGATATCCAGTACCAATGTCTTCCGATGTCTGTGAATATGGAGGACGGAACTGTAGGCGGCAAAGAACACTTATATTTCATACATTTACAGCAACTGCGACCAACGAGTGTCGGTTGGATTCGGGTGAAATCCAGAAACTTTAGCGAGCATCCTCGAATTCAGCCAAACTACTTAGCTACTGCATTCGACCGAGACGTAATGCGTAAAGCCGTCAAAGGAATACGTCATATAATGTCCCAAAAATCCATCCAACCTTTCAACGGGGGAGAGTTTGGCTCCGTCGCGGAGGCAAAAACCGATGTTGAAATTGATGCATATCTCCGAGAGAGTTGCAGAACAGGAGATCACGCTGCGTGTACGTTAAAAATGGGCTCTGAAAATGATCCCAATGCCGTGGTTGATCCTAAGAGCATGCGAATTTGGGGCTTTCAAGGACTTCGATCCGTTGATGCTTCGGTTATGCCAAGCATGATTGGGGGAAACCTCAATGCCCCAGTTATCATGATGGCTGAAAGAGCTTCAGATCTCATTGCAGGAAAACCGACACTACCTCCTCTAACTGTGCCTGTTTATGTGCCAAAATAGTTGACACTTGATTAACGTGACGCTCTGACTAACCGACTTTGGGCGATAAAATTTCGCACTTGAGGTGGTAGTCTCGCCAAAGCAGTTTTGCTCATAGGTTGCAACAAGCTAAGTTTTCGGCTAAAGTATTCAGTAAGCATCAAGCATTTATTTTTAAGTACATTGGCCAGAGGCCATTGTAAACCTGTCGGGCAAGCGATAGTGTTCCCTCTTAGTTTACATAGTACCCAAAATAAGCGTCTCCTTTTGCAGCCAAATAAACTGCAAAATCTCAGTCGAAAGCTTTTGGCAATTGAACATTGAAAGGTTGATGAAAGTACATTCGTAAATTTACTTTGTTTGTAATGTGTAGCTGTTGCTTTGCTTTACGTTGGAAGCAGGTAATAGTACTGTTACTGTCGATTTCAAATTGTATTATTACCTATGATTGTTAAGGTGAAGCAGTGGATCTGTGTACCCGAGTGGTGAGTTTGATTGTTAGGCGTAACCGCGAGGTGATATCGTCGATTCCTAGTGGATTTTCTTTTGTCAGATGTTTGCGTTTTCGCTTTACATTCTGAAAAACCACGAAAGCAGCAACTCATTGAATTACAAGGCATTATCGTTGCGACAGATGCAAAGATGAAATAAAAGACATAAAGACGTAAAGAAGAATAAGACGTAAAACACACTTCGCACATTGACGCTTCAACGCTAGCACTGTGTTAACATACCAGAATCAAAATTAAAGACCTATTGGGCTGTGGCCCAGCAGGAAAAAAAGCTTTTTACTTTGAATTTGTACATTCACTGAGAAACTAGTAAAATGCTATGGTGTCAAATATTTACTGCCAGACACTAGACTACCAATATCTACCAATATTTTGAACATTTGTAAGCCATACATCGCACAATAGGGACATAAAAATTCAAAAAATCGAGCCAGATACCAACTTGGCCAGCTTGTGAAAATAATGTTTTGACGCACACTGGCCACAAATAAGAAAAACTAGAAATGAAGGTCCGTTTTTCTTCTGATTTTAAAATAAGCGTCTAAATTTTTCACAATTTATCATTATTGCTGTACTTCACAGTTTACGCAGTTTCACAGTTCAAACAGGTATTACTCCGCAACCACTCAAGCAATTTGCATTAAACTTTGTGTGCATGAACTAGAGCATATGTGCTTTTAGTCTGTTTAAAGAATCTAAACAAAAAGTTTTATAATTGTGACGAAATTATCGAATGTGAATAGGTTTTCAAAACGTCATTTTTCCGACTTTGCGACTTCACTGCTAGCTGTATGCGGCATCAATTTTGCTGAAACTTGGCGAAAGTATTAGCCTTAACACATCTATTCAGAATAGATAACGAACAATGTCTTATCTTTTGCTTAAAAAGTTTTACAGTCGCGCAAAATCGACTGCTTTCGCGACACTACCCCCCTAAGTTTTCGTTGGTTAACTCGAGAAAAAAAGTTGTTTAGAATTAAACAAGCTTTCATTTGATTACAGCTCAAAATTAACATCATATGACTCCGGAGTCAGCGTCACTGACTTCATTTTGCAGTCACTGACTGCAGTCAACCTATTGACGTCACAGGTTCAATGTTACTTCCGGTAGTTTTGACTTTTATTAGCTGACTCCGGAATCAGAGTCAGTGACTGCGGAATCATCATCACCCTAGTCTTCACTATCACAAAATATGCTACACGAAAGCTTTGAAAGCAAAGTTTCCAAGCCATATAAAATATAGTGATAACTAACGTGCTGCTGATTCCGCAGTCACTGACTCTGACTCCGGAGTCAGTTAGTGAATTTCAAAACTACCGGAAGTAAATTGGACCTGTGACGTCAATAGGTTGACTGCAGTCAGTGACTGCAAAATGAAGTCAGTGATGCTGACTCCGGAGTCATATGATGTTAATTTTGAGCTGTACTGTATATGGTACATTTTTTGTTCCTTCTAGGGAAGGAACTATTGTTTTGAAAGATGGTAGTGTCGCCAAAGCAGTTTTGCTCATAGGCTGCAAAATGAGAACTTTTTGCTTTGAAATTGTACGTTCACTGAGAAACTAGTGAAATGCCATATGGTGTCAAATAAATACTGCCAGGCACTAGACTACCAATATCTACCAATATTTTTAACCAATCACCATTTGTGAGCCAGACATCACACTATAGAGACATAAAAGTTCAAAAAATCAAGCCAGATATCAGATTGGCCAGCTTGTGAAGTACATGTAATGTTTTGACGCACAATTTTTTGCCACAAATAAGAAAAATAAAAAATGAAGGTTTGTTTTTCTTTTGATTTCAAAATAAGTGTCTAATTTTTTCACAATTTATCATTTTTGCTGTGAGTACTTTACAGGTTACGCACAGTTTCACAGTTCAAACAGAAATTACTCCACAACCACTCACGCAATTTACACTAAAATTTGTGTGCATAAACAAGGGCATATGTGCTTTTACTTTGTGTAAAGAATGTAACAAAAAGTTATTTAATTGTGACGAAATTATCGAATGTGAATAGGTTTTCAAAACGTCATTTTTCCGAATTTGTGACTTCGCTGCTAACTGTATGCTGCATCAATTTTGCTGAAACTTGGCAAAAATATTTGCCTTGAAACATATTTTTTTATTATATAAAGAACAACGACCTATCTTTTACTGAAAAAGTTTTATAGTCGTGCAAAATCGACTGCTTTCGCGACACTACCCCCTTAACGCTACTGAGCAGGCTGCATAGCCAGTATAATTTACATGTATTTTCAGCTTGGGAGCTGCATGCTGATTTTTGTCTGCGTATATGCAGAAAATCAATAATCGATGTACAGTGCTGTAGCAATGTATTTTTTAGAATTGGCACCGGGATGTTTCACCATCGGGATTTGGCACCGGGATGTTTTGCAAAATTTCAATTTTGATATGCTAAACATTTGCTAAACTGCTCCCAGACTCACCCAGAGTTTTCAAACTTTGCAAAAATACCTGCCTGGTCTGTATCTTGGTAGCACTTACGGAAAAAATTTTGTATCAGCAAAAAAATGAAAATTCCAGCAATTTGATTTATTGAAAATTACTCAAAGCGCCCCCTTAAACGATTTCGTTTACGCAACCTTTTAAAAGCTTTTAAGTTTCAAGCCCTAATGTAAGGTGACTTGATGCCTCTAGTACTAATGGCCCAAGCGGAAACGGTAGGTGCTAGCCTTGAGGAGAGTCGTTCCCTCGCTCTTCGGCCCAACCGGACCGCCGGCGGGGCTACCAAGTATAATGAGCGGGGTCTTCCAAACAGGCCGGGATTACCGGACACCGACGAGAAAAAGGGCTTACCTAGCTGCGGGGCAAGGCGCCCTAGACGCAGAAAGAGCACACAAAACCACAGCCGCACGCACCCATTATGCGGGGCAGAGAATACTAGCTGGCGTAGCCTTCAACTAAAACCGGAGCATACGGAACGCAGGAGTGACAGGGCCCCTAGGCCGATACCGCCCAACAATGGCACGAACAAGTAGATAAATTTGATATTATTTAGTGAAACTAAACGGTTAGTTAGCAGGGGCCAATATGGCCGAAAATACAGTACGAGAAAGTGACCAAAAGAGCAGGTAACAGACACGACCAAGCGAGAAAATCGTAAGTCGACACTAGTGGGGTGTTGGGAATGGGGGTTGGGTTCTGAAGCCTTACCCTAATGATATCCTATTTGAATCAAACTAACACAGGGTGTGCAGACTGCTGACACCCAACTTACTGCAGTGTTGTTAAAAATGTAATGTGTTGAAAAATCAGAATTGTTTAAACTGAACAATATTCAGTCGTATAATTGGGCGACGAACGTGTGTAAACGTCACAAAAAAGCGGTACAGTGCCTCGGATTGGTGTTATTTGTGCTCACCGTTTTCCGAGTACCTAATTTTGAAGCCTGTCTGTGGCCAGTCAGAAGCGCGCAGCTGTCCACGTACTCTAATCAACAATCAGACGGTAATGACAGCAATGGTTGCTGTAGTTGCTTTAGCGCTGATTGGAACATGGGTTCTGGCAAATCAGAAGGGCAGCTCGTTTCTGATTGGTCGCAGACCTGTCTAGGAAAACTTAAACAGGTAGTTAAAAAAACTACAAGCGCAGCTGCCTGCGCTGAAACAGAGACATTCTGAAGCGTGTCTCTCCTTCTGCAGAGTGCGACACCATTATTTACTCTTGGTCAATTTAGTACATCTGTACGGCGACTAATACAGCGACTAACTTTAAGTAAACCATGAAACTGTATGGTGATAAACTGTAAAACATGCTATTTATTGGTTTCACTCAAAATTACTGACTGTTTGCACTCAAAACTGTAGGCTGATAATTGGCTGCCGAAATGTGACTGCCTGCTGGCCAGAGTACTTATGTAAATACTGCAAATTCATCTTAGTCAGTCTATATTATGGTGAAATAGCATTGAAATAATATACCTAGTTTAGGAATAGAATAGCATCGAACTCACTTGATAGAAAAACACTGTATAGTAAACTAATAGCAATTCCGCGATTATGTGTACAATTTTATGTAAATTCATCTTTAGACAAAATTTCAAACAGTGACCTCATGTGAATTTCGGGGCAACCTTGACGCCTTGCTGTAGGCCAACTGGAACGGGTAGGAAAATTTCGGTGTGTACGCTCGGAAAAGGAGGTACTAATCTATCATATGCAAGAACTATGGCCGAGGCATAGTCATGACTTATTTTATTGACCGATAAATTTGGATTTTTTTCTGTTTTGGTTTTTTCCCATCACTTCAGGTCAAAATTTCAGCCTTGATGTAATTACTAGCAAAACGTATTATGCCGCATTTTACTGATTATGGTGAATGCTGAGAAGAAAATAAAAAAGAACATTTAATTTTGTGTATTACCTGAGATATGACTGTAAGTTTCCAAACGAACATTTTCCCGATTCGCTATAACTATGAAAAATAAAAGAACTTAAATATATATTGTGGAAAAAATAATAAAACTAAATGCAACCTTCAAAAGTTTGGGTTTGAAACAGATAATCTTCGTTTTATTAATGTCACACACATATTAATGTCTGTCTACTTGGAGTCATTTACAGCGGCATGCCTTTCTACATTGTCTGGGCCAGTCTACCATATTTTAAGTGAAAATAGTAAGGGCTACGAATACTAATGAATTTCTATATACTATACTCTGCTCGCCAACTCAACGAAGTTTGCGGTGATAGTAAGCCGAGTCGGGCAACGTGGTCGGTTTATGGTTCCAACTGTTGAGATGGTCGTGTTTGGTCTGGTAGTACGCGAGGGCGTAATAACAGTAAGCAGGAAGATTCGAACAAATTGCGCAAGTATGAATAACAAGTTCGCAGCAAATGATTTAGCGTCAGTATAAGTTGTCAGAGCCTGTGTGATTTCAATAGCAGTTTTCAAACTATCAATAAAAGTAGAAGTTAATTAATAAGTAATAAGATCCCAGCGAATATTTGGAATGGATTGAGTAAGAGTATTAAAGAGCGACGGATTTAACATGCACGCTTAACATTAGTGTGCATAATTAAATGCGTTTAGTCCGACTAAAGGTAAAAAGCCGTGCACTAAAAGTGTAACAGAACTGCCACGCGTAACAGCAAGCCACAATCCACCGTTTATTTAATTTCACAAAACACGATAAAACTGCGCAAAACTAATTACACACTATCTTTCAAGCGTTTGAACCTTGTTCTACAAATCCACCTAAAAACTGTATGTTTAGACTCCAACTTTGAAAGTTCAGAGTTTTAGAGATCTGGGCTTGAAACGCAGATTCATGCAAGGCAAGGTCCTCTCTCCTCTCCGGCCGTAATCCAAGTTCGCGCAAAGCCAGGTCCTTTACAGCAGTACTCTCTGGCCTCTCACTATTCCCGGCAACCAGCAAGAAAGTCAAATAAATAATAGTTTATTAATAAAAACCGATAACCAATACGGAACAGTGCAAATAAGGCATGGCGATGGCGTACAGGGATCTGAATCAAATGGGTTAAAACCCAAATCATGTGCTTATAGAAGGATTATCCCTCCTTTATCCGTTTAATACTCAATTTTACTCGCGAATATTGCCCCCCTTTCATTATAAAATAGGTTCTACTTTTAGTTAGTTATTCCCCTCAACTACTGCACATGATTTGGATTTTAACCCTACATATAGTTTCCACCAGTGTCTCCAACGAAGTCAACAAACCGTACTAACTTTAACTGTACTACACGGTAGTCCAATTCGATAAACATCTAATAAATCGAAAACATGTTAATCATTCTGCAGTTAACTGTGCGTGTACAGAGAGAGACCCAAGTCCACTTGCAAGGGGGGAATGGCCAATAGTATAATAAATCGAGTATACAATTAATTAATTAAAATACTAACTTAATACGAAATACTTAACTTATAAATAGAAGATTGCTCATTAGTGAGTTTTTGTCCGCATCAGTTGTAACATGCCACTATCACTTGTGTGGTTCTCACTTACGGTAATTATTCAGCAATGGTCACTACAGTAGTCCAACTAAATGAATAACTTAAACTCTTGAAAATGTATGTGACATTGCCCATGCCTTACGATGAAAGGTGGGGGGTCGCCCCCGCAGATCTTTTCTAGAAAAGACCAGGACAGGAATCGAAGCTGTGCCTTCTGCTACACTCCGGAATATGGCAGACGTCTAATGGCAGACGCGCTGACCACTAGAGTATCCAGGCCTACGAATAACTTTTCTAACTGCCTTTATAAACCCAGTAGAAATTTCAACTACACACTTTACTGCGCGGTTGTCGTTGCAATTTGCAAGACTCGCCTTCCACGCTGACCGCTACGTTACATCTTCCCCCCGCTTAATCCAACTGCGTCCTCGCAGTTGCTTAGGTGCGCTCGCTTGACAAGAATCCCTGGGTTTTCTGAGGATCATTCGCAACCTTACCGAACCATAAACTCCTGGGTTTTTTAAGGATCACCCGTAACCTCACTCAAACAACCAAACCTGGGTTTTCTCAGGATAACCCGAAACCTTACTCAAATGAACTCATGGGTTTTCTAAGGATTACCCGCAACCTAACATCCAAATCATAATAACCTAGCGGCGTACCTGTAGGGGTTGAAACCCCCAATCCCATCCCCAATCCGCGTATATCCCCGTTTTGATCCTACCCACTGCGCCAGATGAAAGGTGGGGGGTCGCCCCTCATACATTTTCTCAGAAAAGACCAGGACAGGAATCGAACCTGTGCCTTCTGCTACACTCCGGAATATAGCAGACGTCTAATGGCAGACGCGCTGACCACTAGACTATCCCGGCCTGCGACTAACTTTTCTAACTACCTTTATCAACTCCAGCAGAACTTCTAACTACACATTACTACGCGGCTGTCGTTGCAATTTGCAAGACCCGCCTTCTGCACTGCTACGTTACAGGCTGGCTCGTTTTGAAAACCCAACAAGTCACAACATAGATATGCCGTTACTAAACGGCAACCAGTTGGGTCGGCTACAAAAGACGGCTACATTGGTCGGTCCAATCCCAATGGCATTTTGGAGCGGCATTGCAATGGCATTTTTAGCCTTCATTTTTAAACCGTTATCTCCTATTAAATTTAAACCTAATCTGGTAAAAAAATAGACCCTAAAAATTAGTGAATCAGCGAGGAGTAAATTAGGACTACAAAAACTGGCTGTATCGATTGATAATGATGTAATATTAAGAACTGAAAATAGGTATTCAATATCAGGATCTATAGGACTACGATTAAGGGGGCGCTTTGAGTAACTTCCAATAAATCAAATTGCTATAATTTTTTGTTTCTTGCTGATACAAACTTTTTTGCTCAAGGGGGTAGTGTCGCGAAAGCAGTCGATTTTGCGCGACTATAAAACTTTTTCAGTGAAAGATAGGTCATTGTTCTTTATATATTCTAAAAATATTTTTTAAGGCAAATATTTTTGCCAAGTTTCAGAAAAATTGATGCAGCATACAGTTAGCAGTGAAGTCGCAAAGTCGGAAAAATGACGTTTTGAAAACCTATTCACATTCGATAATTTCGTCACAATTAAAAAACTTTTTGTTTAGATTCTTTACACGAAGTAAAAGCACATATGCTCTAGTTTATGCACACAAAATTTGGTGCAAATTGCTTGAGTCGTTGTGGAGTAATGCCTGTTTGAACTGTGAAACTGTGCGTAACCTGTAAGGTACTGACAGCAATAATGATAAATTGTAAAAAAATTAGACACTTATTTTGAAATCAAAAGAAAAACGAAGCTTTATTTTTTATTTTTCTTATTTGTGGCAAAAAATGGTGCGTCAAAACATTACATGTACTTCACAAGCTGGCCAATCTGATATCTGGCTTGATTTTTTGAACTTTTATGTCTCTATAGTGTGATGTCTGGCTCACAAATGGTGATTGGTTAAAAATATTGGTAGATATTGGTAGTCTAGTGCCTGGCAGTATTTATTTGACACCATGTGGCATTTCAGTAGTTTCTCAGTGAGCGTACAATTTCAAATCAAAAAGTTCTCATTTTGCAGCCTATGAGCAAAACTGCTTTGGCGACACTACCACCTTAAGTGCAATCAATTTGAACACCAGGCAATAGTTTTTGCAAAGTTTGATGAGTCTCGGAGCATTTTAGCAAATTCGATGACAGCATCAAATTTGAAATTTCGAAAATTTTGGCTAATTCTGTAGATGACGTAGCTCAATGCTGCCTCAGCCAAAGTTAACAATCAATAGCTTAAATGGAAACAATTAACTTGCCAAAGTGCCATTTTTGTCGAATTTTAGTTACAGGCGATAAATTTTTAGTTATTTCAATTTCTATCGAAAGTGACGTTTTAAAAAGCCTATAATATACAGGCAAATCATGATAAATACGATTTAAGAAGTTTGGCACCTCCATATCCATGTGTTCTAATAGTGTGCAAAGTTTTCTTTTGATCAGCTTTCGCAGCTGACAGTAATTTTGGAAAAGTCAACCCTATAACCCAATTTCAGAAACCTAAAGTTTGCGTACACATATGCTTTTTAAAAAAATAGAGCTAACTTTTAGTACTAAAATCCGATGAGAAAAGTTTCACAGGCCAAAAAGTAGCTAACGAAACTATTGTTTGAAAAATAGTGTATTTTGTCAATGTGGCTCAACGTATTTTCGAAATTTTTTTAAAAAGTTTTGCCTTATAGAGCGGACGCTAAGCCAAGTGTCGGCCCCGGGCCGCAGCCATTTTCACCGGGCCGGCCGGCCCGGGCCGCGTGGCAGTGGGCCGGCCACCGGCCGGCCCGGGGCCAATGCAGTCGCCCGGTCGGCCCGGTCAGCCCAAGCCGGCCCGCTGTTTGCCGGGAATCGGCCCGGGACCGGCACGGTCGGCCCGGTGGGCCCTGGTTGGCTTGATCAGTAATAAAGACTGCTAAAGTCCAAGGACGACTGTAGCTCACTAATAATTTACATACAACTGTAACGTTTTGCATTACAAACACAAAGCTGCCCCTTAAAGTAGCAGTGTTATTCCCCAGCTGTTGCTTTGCTAAGATAGCGCGAGCTCTCGGACCTTACACTCTAGCTGTAGAATGAATCAATGAATACCAGACGCCGAACTTAGCTAAAAAACTGAGACTTAAAAGGTGGGGGGCACCCCACCAAATAAACCAATAAACTTAAGTCTCAGTTTAGGCGTTTACAAAAAGCTTCAACTGAATTATTGCAGCGCACTTGAGTTAGTTTATAAATTTAAGCCTGAGATACATAAGTATAGTCCACCCGTCGTTGGTTTTAGTTCCCGCTCACAGCACTTGCTTTCAAATACATTCATGTTAAACTGAAGACAAAGCTCGCTAGTTGCCGTGAAGACCAGTTGCTTGGGAAGGCTTGGGTTTGTTTGGGAAGGTCCCTTCTGTATGTATAACTTCATTTGATTGGTTCGAGGCTGGAGCTCCACCCCGCGGCCCGGTCGGCCCGGGGCCGGTCCGCTGCCACGCGGCCCCGGGCCGGTGGCGGGCCGCGGGTCCCAGTGCAGCCGGGCCGGGCCGGGCCGTCTGACTGAGCGTCTGCCCGGGGCCGCCCCAGGGCCGACCCGGCCCGGTCGGCCCGCGGCCCGCCACCGGTCCCGGCCGATCTCTAGTTTGCCTACACATACGACTCTTTAAAAGTTGCCGATAGCAATTTTCTGCATAAAACTGTTATTTTTCCTTATTATAATTTTTCATCACACTAATTTTGTTTTTAACCTAGCTCAGCGTCATCTTGATTTTGACCATCTTGATATCGATCAAAAGATCTTTCAAAAATCTAGACGTGCAAGGTCTTCGAGTTTTATTTTGATTTTGCAAAAATTCGATTTTCCAAAAATCAGTTGTGTTTGAGCGGCTACAAATGTGCAAATTTGAAACTCAATTGCAATCGGCAGCTGGGACCCAGGTCCAAAAAAGTAGTCAATTTAGCTACGCAAAAATGTGAAGTTTGCCCACACATTTCACTTTTTGAAATATCATACTTTTCCCAGTACTGCATGCATGTTTCCGTTAAAAAGTTACCAAAAGCCGTAATCAATATGTCAAGAAAATAAATCAAAAATTTGACATTTTCGACGATTTATCAGCTTTTTCGGTTATTTATTTTTGAATTGCTATTTTCACGGCCAATTAGCTCAGCACGGCTTCAACACAATTTCATGTTTAATACATCAATTTAAAACATAAGAAACCGCACATTTTAGTGATATGACTAAGTATATTATATTGCGACAAAAAATTTTTTTGCTACGACTACAAAATTGTTTAAAAAATTTTGAAAATTTTTTTATCGCAATATGCACATCAAATGAAAGCTTGTTTTATTCTGAACAACTTGCAAAAATGTCACTGAAACAAATTAAACGCGGTTGGAATTAAAGTCGGCGCCACCTTAAGGGGCGCTCCGGGGAATCAAGGATTTGGGCCGTATTTTTTAAAAACAGCCAAAATGACATATCATTCTTGAAGGAAAGTTGCCCAAAATACTATTTCTGATGTTTTGACGTGCAAAAAATTTGGAAAAAATTGGACAATTTACTGATTTTATTCGACTATTACACAGATTCAGCAAGTAAGCCAGTGCATCAACGCTTTTTGAGGTTTTGCAAACAGACGATACGTAGATTTTATTAGTCGTAATGAAAAATTAAAACAATTTTATTGCGTTCTGTGCAAAAAAATTGCGCAAGAAACCATTTTCAGAAGCAGCAGACTCAAATATAGGCTGTGTGAATACAAAACCAATTTTTCGGCATTCGATTATGAAATGCTGGTAGGATATTTTCCTACAAAATTTTGCACAATTATAGCCTTAGGCTCTGCGCAGTTGAACAATTTTTTAGTTTTTTAAAATAAAGCTTAGAAATTTTTTTATATGAATTTTATTGCTCAGAGTTCGACTTCGAAAACACATAATGACATTTTTTTTATTCAAACCTGACATAAATGTTAAAAACTAAAATAATGTTCAACTAGAGAAGCACATAAGCTAAATTTTGGTATAGAAAGTGTGACTTTACGCAAAGTAAAAGCAGAGTTATCGTTTGCCGAAAATTCACTCACGTTTGGTGCTCTGGGAGTCACGTGACATGATCACGTGATTTCAAATTTGTTCTTTTGTGCCATAGTTCAAATATGTATAATAAGGTTTGACATTTGCCAATTATTTTGCCAATTTTCGATGTAACCCCCGATTCCCGGAGCGCCCCCTTAAGAGGGTAGTGTCGCGAAAGCATAGGTTTTGCTCATAGGTTGTGAAAAGAGAGCTTTTTGCTTTGAAATAGTCCGTTCAACGAGAAGCTAGTCCAACACTGTATGGTGGCAAATAATGACTGTCAGACACTATACTATCAATATCGACAAATATTTTGGACCGATCGCCATTATTAAGTCTGACATCACACAATAGGGACTTAAAAGTTCAAAAAATCAAGCCAGATTTCAGATTGGCCAGCTTGTGAAGTACACAATCTGTGGACGCACAATTTTTTGCGACAAATAAGAAAAATGAAAATTGAAGGTACGTTTTGTTAGTTGAATTTAAAAAATAAGCGTCTAGATTTTTCACGATTGATCATTATTGCTGTTACTACTTTACAGTTTACAGCGATTTGCATTAAACTTCGTGTGCATAAACTACAACATATGCGCTATTAGTCTGTGCAAACAAACTGATCAGAAAGATTGAAAAATGTGACGAAAATTATGAATGTGAATAGGTTTCAAAACTTCATTTTTCTGACGTTGCGACATCATTGCAAACTATATGCTGCACCAATTTTGTTGAAACTTGGCAGAAGTATTTGACTTTAGATGGATTTTCAAAATATAGAAAGAATACTTTCTAACATTTCACTGAACAAGCTTTGCAGTCGCGCAAATTCGACTGCTTTCGCTACACTACCCCCTAGCCCGATATTCACTCGGTACGTTCACACCCTACGCCTGATTCACACCGCTGCGATTTTTACTTTAAACGCAAGACGCACTGTGCCGCACAGAAAAAACACTGTCTGAACAAACGTTGTCTCGCAAACTATTTTGCTGGGTCTTTACTTTTTTAAAAATATGACAAACAGCTTTGCGAGTATTATTGAAACCAACTCGTCCGCAGCATCAAAACGCACTGAAATTGCAGCCCAAATTGTAGTCTGGCGCTTAAAAGCTGCGGAGAAATGAAGACGCATGCGTTCCGCATTGAAAATGCTGCGTCTGTTTAGACAGTGCGTTTTTTCGCAGCGGTGAAAACACTGCGGCAAAATAGCAGCGTGTGAATCGGCCTAGTCACCATCTTCGGTGAAGGCTTCGGCTCAGTGTCTAGGCTTAGCGGTGAGTCAGAGCTGAGGCTTCGACGAAGCTCTCCTCCTGCAAAGCTCAACACGTGCGTACGTGCGTGTGCGTTTTAAAAAAATTCTCAAATTAGGACTTAGGGCTAAGACAAATTAGGGCTTAGGCTCAGGCTTAGACTGAGGCTTTCGCGACAAAAAATTTCCGGGACGTCAGCAATTTCCCTACGAGACCGAGACCAGCCCTTGGGGGACCTTTTTTTCAAGTTTCAATTTTAAAATTTTTTGAGATACTTTAAATTATAAAAAATTTGTAATTAAGTTGCAAAAAAATGACCCTTAGGTTATGAGGTATGAGTGTATGACTTGCGAAGTTGCGATAAACTCAACATTATAAAAAAAATCTTCGTGACTTTAGAAAGTTTTTAAAACTTGAAGTCTCATCTGAAATACCGAGACCACCCTTTGGGAGGTCTCGGTTTTCGTACCGAGACCGAGACCGAGACCGAGACGAGCCTAGTCTCGGGTTTTTTATTTACGAGACCGAGACCGAGACCGAGACTGCCAACCCTGGACGTCAGTCGTCACCAATGGTGCAACTGAGGCGGGGCGAATTCAAAAACTGATATTTTTTCACCGTGAAAACACGTTTTTATAGGTTTTCGCATGCGCTGAGTTCATTTTTAGCACTTTCCAAGCGAAAAAACGTTGATTTATACCTTTTCGAAAAAAATCAATTTTTGTCGAAAATCATGTTTTTTCGACACACTGGCGCTAATCATCGAAAATTATGACCAGTACAGTCGTAATATCAGCCTTAAGTTTGATCGTCATAAATTAACACATAATAATATACCTTATACAGCTTTGTTTTCAACATACTTAGCTCATTTATACTAAAATTCTTAATTTTGCCAACTAAAAAAAGAGGCGAAATATGCATAGTTAAATTGAGCTTACATATCAAAAGTTTTAGTTTCTTTTTGCGTAGACATTAAATTTATTACATTTTTCTAGAAAAATATGCATCATTAGTCATAAGTAGCGATATCTAGAAATCGATGCCATAAATACGATCCGAAAACGTCACTGATGCTCAGCACCAAGCTGGCACTGACAGGCAAATTTGGTTTAAAAGTGCAGCTTTATTTATAATTCCACAATAGCAAGGCTCCTTTTATTTGATGCAAGCAACTAGACTACCTTTGCTGACCCACCTACTAAGCCGAGCCTAAGTACTAAGCCTCATCCTAAGCACTAAGCCTAAGCCTAATCTAAGCCAAACCTAAGCACTAATCGTCAGCCATGCCCCCAATCTGATCTCTACGCCCTAAAAACAAAATAGCTGTCGCCCCTTTTAATAAAAATCTGAGCATGAAATTATACGAACCGACCAACGCCGCACCGCTGGTGGCTTAGAAACCTTTGGGGGTCGATAAGCCGGAAAAAACGGCATTTTTTCGACAAGATCGGGAGTCCCCCTATATCCCCCAAACCTAGGGGGGGGGGAAGGATCAAAACGCTCTTTCGAATAGGCTAGGTTAGAAGTTTTTAGGATGTAAGCTTTAGCTGGAAATCAAACTTTGTCCAAAAATTAAACTTTACATAAAATTTTTTGCGCAAAATTGGATTTAGTCAAAAATACGAGAATCAAATGAAAACCTGCTGTTACCATTGAAAGAGCAACTTCTAAGCTACTATATTGCTGAAAAAATTTTGTAAATCGGTTCAGGCTTTGAAAAGTTACAGAACTTTTTCTGAAGCTACCAGGACGAGGCTTACTGAGAGCGTTACAGCCCAAGTAAGGTTCAGTGAGAATTCCGGGCCATAGCTGCAAAATTTTTCAAAATATGACGCTAGTTGGGGTTTTTAGTGCGGTAAAAATGTTTCTGATGCTTCTTAGATGGTTTTTCCTTCAATTTAGGCCTCAGGCTTAGGCTTAGTGCTTAGGCTTAGTGCTTAGGTTTAGGCTTAGATTAGGCTTAGGCTTAGTGCTTAGGCTGAGGCTTAGATACTTAGGCTCAGGCTTAGTAGGTGGGTCAGCAAAGGTTAGTCTTAGTTGCTTGCATCAAATAAAAGGACCCTTGCTATTATTTGAATTTATAAATAAAGCTGCACTTTTAAACCAAATTTGCCTGTCAGTGCCAGCTTGGTGCTGAGCATCAGTGACGTTTTCAGATCGTATTTATGGCATTCGATTTCATTAGATATCGCTACTTATGACTAATGATGCATATTTTTTTCTAGAAAAATGTAATAAATTTAATGTCTACGCAAAAAGAAACTAAAAAACTTTTGCATATGTAAGCTCAATTTAACTATGCATATTTCGCCTCTTTTTTTAGTTGGCAAAATTAAGAATTTTAGTATAAATGAGCTAAGTATGTTGAAAACAAAGCTGTATAAGGTATATTATTATGTGTTAATTTATGACGATCAAACTTAAGGCTGATATTACGACTGTACTGGTCATAATTTTCGATGATTAGCGCCAGTGTGTCGAAAAAAACATGATTTTCGACAAAAATTGATTTTTTTCGAAAAGGTATAAATCAACGTTTTTTCGCTTTGGAAAGTGCTAAAAATGAACTCAGCGCATGCGAAAACCTATAAAAACGTGTTTTCACGGCGAAAAAATATCAGTTTGAATTTCCCCCCCCCCGCCTCAGTTGCACCATTGGTGACGACTGACGCCCAGGGTTGGCAGTCTCGGTCTCGGTCTCGGTCTCGTCAATAAAAACCCGGAGACTAGGCTGGTCTCGGTCTCGGTCTCGGTCTTCGGTTCGGGAAACCGAGACCTGCCAAAGGGTAGTCTCGGTATTTCAGACGAGACTTCAAGTTTTCAAAACTTTCTAAAGTCACGAAGATTTTTTTTATAATGTTGAGTTTATCGCAACTTCACAAGTCATACACTCATACCTCATAACCTAAGGGTCATTTTTTTGCAACTTAATTACAAATTTTTTATAATTTAAAGTATCTCAAAAAATTTTAAAATTGAAACTTGAAAAAAAGGTCCCCCAGGGCTGGTCTCGTTCTCGTAGGGAAATTGCTGACGTCCCGGAAATTTTTTTTCGCGAAAGCCTCAGTCTAAGCCTGAGCCTAAGCCCTAATTTGTCTTAGCCCTAAGTCCTAATTTGAGAATTTTTTTAAAACGCACACGCACGTACGCACGTGTTGAGCTTTGCAGGGAGGAGAGCTTCGTCGAAGCCTCAGCTCTGACTCACCGCTAAGCCTAGACACTGAGCCGAAGCCTTCACCGAGATGGGACTAGGCCGATTCACACGCTGCTATTTTGCCGCAGTGTTTTCACCGCTGCGGAAAAACGCACTGTCTAAACAGACGCAGCATTTTCAATGCGGAACGCATGCGTCTTCATTTCTCCGCAGCTTTTAAGCGCCAGACTACAATTTGGGCTGCAATTTCAGTGCGTTTTGATACTGCGGACGAGTTGGTTTCAATAATACTCGCAAAGCTGTTTGTCATATTTTTAAAAAAGTAAAGACCCAGCAAAATAGTTTGCGAGACAACGTTTTTTTAGACAGTGTTTTTTTCTGTGCGGCACAGTGCGTCTTGCGTTTAAAGTAAAAATCGCAGCGGTGTGAATCAGGCATAGGGCGTGTAACGTACCGAGTGAATATCGGGCTAGGGGGTAGTGTAGCGAAAGCAGTCGAATTTGCGCGACTGTAAAGCTTGTTCAGTGAAATGTTAGAAAGTATTCTTTCACCCTATATTTTGAAAATCCATCTAAAGTCAAATACTTCTGCCAAGTTTAACAAAATTGATCCAGGCATATAGTTTGCAATGATGTCGCAACGTCAGAAAAATGAAGGTTTTGAAACCTATTTTCACATTCATAATTTTTCGTCACGTTTTTTCAATCTTTCTGATCAGTTTGTTTGCACAGACTAATAGCGCGATATGCTGTAGTTTATGCACACGAAGTTTAATGCAAAATCGCTGTAAACTGTAAAGTAGTAACAGCAATAATGATCAATCGTGAAAAATCTAGACGCTTATTTTTTAAATTCAACTAACAAAACGTACCTTCAATTTTCATTTTTCTTATTTCTCGCAAAAAATTGTGCGTCCACAGATTGTGTACTTCACAAGCTGGCCAATCTGAAATCTGGCTTGATTTTTTGAACTTTTAAGTCCCTATTGTGTGATGTCAGAGCTTAATAATGGCGATCGGTCCAAAATATTTATCGATATTGATAGTATCGTATCTAGACATCATTTATTTTGCCACCATACAGTGTTGGACTAGCTTCTCGTTGAACGGACTATTTTTAAAGCAAAAAGCTCTCTTTTTACAACCTATGAGCAAAACCTATGCTTTCGCGACATCTACCTCTAAGGGGGCGCTCCGGATGGGGGTTACATCGAAAATTGGCAAAATAATCGGCAAATGTCAAACCTTATTATACATATTTGAACTATGGCACAAAAGAACAAATTTGAAATCACGTGATCATGTCACGTGACTCCAGAGCACAAACGTGAGTGAATTTTCGGCAAACGATAACTCTGCTTTTACTTTGCGTAAAGTCACACTTTCTATACAAAATTTAGCTTATGTGCTTCTCTAGGTTGAACATTATTTTAGTTTTTAACATTTATGTCAGGTTTGAATAAAAAAATGTCATTATGTGTTTTCGAAGTCGAACTCTGAGCAATAAAATTCATATAAAAAAATTTCTAAGCTTTATTTTTAAAAAACTAAAAAATTGTTCAACTGCGCAGAGCCTTAGAGGCTATAATTGTGCAAAATTTTGTAGGAATATCTACAGTACCAGCATTTCATAATCGAAATGTCAAAAATTGGGTTTTGTATTCACACAGCCTATATTTGAGTCTCCTGTTCTGAAAATGGTTTCTTGCGCAATTTTTTTGCACAGAACGCAATAAAATTGTTTTAATTTTTCATTACGACTAATAAAATCTACGTATCGTCTCTTTGCAAAACCTCAAAAAGCGTTGATGCACTGGCTTACTTGCTGAATCTGTGTAATAGTGATAAAATCAGTAAATTGTCCAATTTTTCAAATTTTTTGCACGTCTAAACATCAGAAATAGTATTTGGCAACTTTCTTCAAGAATGATATGTCATTTTGGCTGTTTTCAAAGAATACGGCCGAATCCTTGATTCCCCGGAGCGCCCCTTAAGGTGGCGCCGACTTTAATTCCAACCGCGTTTAATTTGTTTCAGTGACATTTTTGCAAGTTGTTCCGAATAAAATAAGCTTTCATTTGATGTGCATATTGCGGTAAAAAAAATTTTCAAAATTTTTTAAACAATTTTGTAGCCGTACCAAAAAATTTTTTGTTGCAATATAATATATTTACTCATATCAATGAAATGTGCAAGTTTTAGTTTTAAATTGATGTATTAAACATGAAATTGTGTTGAAGCCGTGCTGAGCTAATTGGCCGTGAAAATAGCAATTCAAAAATGAATAACCGAAAAAGCTGATAAATCGTCGAAAATGTCAAATTTTTGATTTATTTTCTTGAACTATTGATTACGGCTTTTGGTAACTTTTTAACGGAAACATGCATGCAGTACTGGGAAAAGTATAATATTTCAAAAAGTGAAATGTGTGGGCAAACTTCACTTTTTTGCGTAGCTAAATTGACTACTTTTTTGGACCTGGGTCCCAGCTGCCGATTGCAATTGAGTTTCAAATTTGCACATTTGTAGCCGCTCAAACACAACTGATTTTTGGAAAATCGAATTTTTGCAAAATCAAAATAAAACTCGAAGACCTTGCACGTCTAGATTTTTAAAAGATCTTTTGATCGATATCAAGATGGTCAAAATCAAGATGACGCTGAGCTAGGTTAAAAACAAAATTAGTGTGATGAAAAATTATAATAAGGAAAAATAACAGTTTTATGCAGAAAATTGCTATCGGCAACTTTTAAAGAGTCGTATGTGTAGGCAAACTAGAGATCGGCCGGGACCGGTGGCGGGCCGCGGGCCGACCGGGCCGGGTCGGCCCTGGGGCGGCCCCGGGCAGACGCTCAGTCAGACGGCCCTGCCCGGCCCGGCTGCACTGTGACCTGCGGCCTGCCGACCGGGCCGCGGGGTGGAGCTCCAGCCTCGAACCAATCAAATGAAGTTATACATACAGAATGGACCTTCCCAAACAAACCCAAGCCTTCCCAAGCAACTGGTCTTCACGGCAACTAGCGAGCTTTGTCTTCAGTTTAACATGAATGTATTTGAAAGCAAGTGCTGTGAGCGGGAACTAAAACCAACGACGGGTGGACTATACTTATGTATCTCAGGCTTAAATTTATAAACTAACTCAAGTGCGCTGCAATAATTCAGTTGAAGCTTTTTGTAAACGCCTAAACTGAGACTTAAGTTTATTGGTTTATTTGGTGGGGTGCCCCCCACCTTTTAAGTCTCAGTTTTTTAGCTAAGTTCGGCGTCTGGTATTCATTGATTCATTCTACAGCTAGAGTGTAAGGTCCGAGAGCTCGCGCTATCTTAGCAAAGCAACAGCTGGGGAATAACACTGCTACTTTAAGGGGCAGCTTTGTGTTTGTAATGCAAAACGTTACAGTTGTATGTAAATTGTTAGTGAGCTACAGTCGTCCTTGGACTTTAGCAGTCTTTATTACTGATCAAGCCAACCAGGGCCCACCGGGCCGACCGTGCCGGTCCCGGGCCGATTCCCGGCAAACAGCGGGCCGGCTTGGGCTGACCGGGCCGACTGGGCGACTGCATTGGCCCCGGGCCGGCCGGTGGCCGGCCCACTGCCACGCGGCCCGGGCCGGCCGGCCCGGTGAAAATGGCTGCGGCCCGGGGCCGACACTTGGCTTGGCGTCCGCTCTATAAGGCAAAACTTTTTAAAAAAATTTCGAAAATACGTTGAGCCACATTGACAAAATACACTATTTTTCAAACAATAGTTTCGTTAGCTACTTTTTGGCCTCTGAAACTTTTCTCATCGGATTTTAGTACTAAAAGTTAGCTCTATTTTTTTAAAAAGCATAAGTGTACGCAAACTTTAGGTTTCTGAAATTGGGTTATAGGGTTGATTTTTCCAAAATTACTGTCAGCTGCGAAAGCTGATCAAAAGAAAACTTTGCACACTATTAGAACACATAGATATGGAGGTGCCGAACTTCTTAAATCGTATTTATCATGATTTGCCTGTATATTATAGGCTTTTTAAAACGTCACTTTCGAAAGAAAATGAAATAACTAAAAATTTATCGCCTGTAACTAAAATTCGACAAAAATGGCACTTTGGCAAGTTAATTGTTTCCATTTAAGCTATTGATTGTTAACTTTGGCTGAGGCAGCATTGAGCTACGTCATTTACAGAATTAGCCAAAATTTTCGAAATTTCAAATTTGATGCTGTCATCGAATTTGCTAAAATGCTCCGAGACTCATCAAACTTTGCAAAAACTATTGCCTGGTGTTCAAATTGATTGCACTTAAGGTGGTAGTGTCGCCAAAGCAGTTTTGCTCATAGGCTGCAAAATGAGAACTTTTTGATTTGAAATTGTACGCTCACTGAGAAACTACTGAAATGCCACATGGTGTCAAATAAATACTGCCAGGCACTAGACTACCAATATCTACCAATATTTTTAACCAATCACCATTTGTGAGCCAGACATCACACTATAGAGACATAAAAGTTCAAAAAATCAAGCCAGATATCAGATTGGCCAGCTTGTGAAGTACATGTAATGTTTTGACGCACCATTTTTTGCCACAAATAAGAAAATAAAAAATAAAGCTTCG
>JASANF010021052.1:0-57424 GCA_030248245.1 Trissonchulus sp. WLG1_4
TTATAAAATTGGGCCCTGGTTGGCTAAAAATAGGTATATACATCTAAAATATCATAATCAACATTGCAACTTGGAAATTGCAGCATTATTTTTTTCATTATTTTAGGCTTTAAAACTGCAACGTATGAACCTTTTCACACTTTAAGTTAAATAAAAAATATTCAATTTCATTACTACTACCATACGAAAAACATTATTTCCTTTTGTTAGTGTCCTCTAAAATTTGAGCTTGTTCAAGGGATTTTTGCAGCATTCTTATGGAAAGTTTTCGGCTAGCGATTAGGTCGGATCGAACCAGTATTGGAGGCAGGAGGCTGGACTTTTGACTTGGAGTTAAGAAATCGGCAGAGTTTGTTTCTCTAGACGTGGCAACAATTGTTCGTTTTCGCTCGACTTGGAGGGGAATTTTATCGGCGCTATTGGCTCGCCGGACGACAAATGTTCTCCGAAGCATCGTTTTCTGAAACACTCTGCAAGACACATTGATGCACTTGACAGTTATTAAAGCAGTGCTCGGATAAACCCGAGAAATAAGAAATAATGTTACAGTATGATTAATTTATTGCCACAGTCGCAGTATTTTGATTGGCTGGCTTTTGAAGTTTTTTGTAATGTAATTCTGCAATAATTGTTTTGCCTGTTTTTTGATTGGAAACAGACCAAGAATCAAATTTGAACAACAAAATTTTAAAATAACTAATTTAATTTAATAAAAAATAAAGGAGATTGAAATGAACAATATACCGAAAACATTTTAAAAACACAACAGCATTATTGTAAGAATAAAATCAATAAAATGCAGCTGTATTAAGGTCGCGTTAGTCGTTATTATTAGTCGCGTTTTTGCAGTTGCCAAATATAGCAAATTCATACAATTCTTTATCAGATATGCACTAACTTGGGAAGGAGGTAAACTCCTAATAAAACCAGACATAAAAGATATTTACCATTTTTAAAATTGTTAAAATTTTCTGATTCCAGATAAATAAAATAAATTAGAATTTTCTGATTCAAGATTCGGATTCGGATGCAGTTTCTTAAAATTGCCGGTTCCCGGTTCCAAATTTGGTGCCACTTTTTTCGTATCTGACTTACGTCAGTTTTTTACTTATTTATATTGCAAATATGGTTTTTTACTCTGCCAAGACTTTATAATCGACAACAAACCATGAAGCGATCCCATCTATAAACAAAGTCAAAACTTGCCTGTTCCGGTGACGCCAGTTTATGGATATCTGACAAGGAGTTAGACCTCCCTCGATTGACCTTATCCTTCCAGATATTTGCAGCGCGGTAGGTCGGCAACAGAGTAGTTTCCCAGGGGGTGTCGCGACCCCCGTCCAATTCCGAAGGGGGTATCCAGCCCCGGGCCTTGGCCTTGTCATCAACTGCAGATAACTGTCGATTCATATTCTGCATGAGAGCAATGCGTTTTTTGTGCAGCAGTTTCACAATTTCCACGTGGCCATTCAAAGAAGCAAGGCGAATAGCTGTGTGACCCATATTGTTAGTGGCCTAAAAATGTGGGATTAAGGTGGTACTAACGTTTTGGAGGATATTATCGGAAGCACGACTATATTTAAACTTGAAGCAAAAACATCCTGTTTTACCCAAATGAAACTGTTAGGGTGGATTTCACCAAGAGTACATAATAGTGTCTCACTCTTTATAGAAGAAGAGTGAGACACTCTCCGTTCTGCCTGTGTTATAGCGCAGCAGATGCGCTCGTCATTTCCAGCCCACATGTTGCCGTTTTATGCAACATGTGGGTAGCCAATCAGAAGCGACCTTCGCTTCTGATTGGCTAGACGCCTGTGCACGTGCTCCAATCAGCACGCAGGCGGCCTCACGTGCTCCAATCAGCACACGGGCCGCCATTACAGCCATTTCATTGTTAAATTTTGCCATGATCGGCCGGGTTGGGGGTTTTTTGTTTTTTTTTGTTCCGAATTGTATTTTGCCCACATTTTTATCCCCGTTTTCAGGAATTATTGCTAGTATGCGCTGACTATGATGTTAACTGGTAAGTTAAATGTGTTTTTGACAATTTTCAGGCAATAGCACGTGAGGCCGCCTGCGTGCTGATTGGAGCACGTGCACAGGCGTCCAGCCAATCAGAAGCGAAGGTCGCTTCTAATTGGCTACCCACATGTTGCATAAAACGGCAACATGTGGGCTGGAAATGACGAGCGCATCTGCCTGCGCTATAACACAGGCAGAAAGGAGAGTGTCTCACTCTTCTTCTATAAAGAGTGGGACACTATTATGTACTCTTGATTTCACAAAGGTGGTGGTTTCACTAAACCATGGCTATGCATGATTTGCACCTAATTTCATTACAAAATACTGTCTGATTCGTTACCAATTTTGTCGTATACTTCTGTAATTCCTATTTTTAGCTCAGTTTTAATTTGATCAAAACAGAGACTTGCTGTGTTGCAGGTTTTAAGTTTCAACTGAGCAACCACGGTTTAAAAATTCTACAAAATTTGTAACGAATCAGACAATATTTCTCTATGCAATTATGTGCAAACTATGCAAGACATGAATAAAACCATGGTTCGTAAAACCATTATTGTAAATCGCACCCTTTGAGCTAGTTTGAGCTAATTTAGTTAGGTATGTCCGTTTTGTATAAAAATCTTCATGAGCTTAGAGTGTTGCAATAGAAGAACCTTATTGTGGTAAAACGTTCGTGAAAAAAGTTTGTTTCAAAAATATCAAAAACTATAATAAAATATGTAGTTCAGCCCATAACTAACTATTAGTTTTCCCAAATACAAGCAAACAACAATAACAATTTTGTAATGTAACCAAAGTTTTTATCTACATTCTATTTTGTCGAAATTATCTTCAAAGATGTAATTCTCAAACTTCAATTTGCGGGAATATAAAATATTACTAAATAATAATTGTATTTTACCTTAACAGTATCAAAACTGTATGATCTGACCAATCGATTGAGAATACAGTCCACCACATCGATTTGACCATATTTCGCCGCATACATCAATGTTGTATTGCCATTTCTGTCTTTTTCGTTCAAATCAACTCTGAACTGAAATATGAAAAAATATAATAAAAACAAACATTTCGCCCATAGAGTATAATAATCGTTGTAATCATAATCGCTGTACGTGCTAGATTGGGATAGCAAGCAAAATGATAAAAGGAATTCACTGTATAAATTTGATATAAAGAAATACGGAAACAAATCTTTGTTTTACTATGTAACTCAGTCTTAATTACTCTTTCTTTTCTTTATATCTCTGTGGCTACTCAAACTTTTTGTGTTGACGTACTGTGTTTGCTGAAAAAATTAAAATTTAAAAGCTCAGGGGTTTTTGACGTACATTGGTCAGAATTTGCATTGCAGAATCCACTTTTCGTTCCATGCATGCAAACATGGCCGGAGTGCGTCCGTGCTTGTCAGACAAATTCGGGTTCGCGTCCAGCATCTGCAGTGTATAAATATGTTCCATCTAAAACAAGTCACTACAAGAATATGACATAATAGGAAGAGTATGACACAATCGCCAATCTCCAACCATGATAGACATCAAAGGCGGCATGCATAAAGCCAGTCAAACGTTATAACCAGTCAACGAAGTTATAATGTCACTATTTTACAGTTTAGACCATTGTAACGAAATTCTAGACGTATTACGTTAAGGCAGAATGGTCATTTTAGACGCTTGGCACGACCGAGCAAACACTGCCAATATGCATTCCACCTTAAGAAATGCGCGGTGACACAAAAACACCGATTCTGATGACCAAACAACTTGCAAACAAATTGTCTTCTCTAGCATAAGTCAAAACTGATATTGCCCTTTGTGTGGCAGATATGTATTAGCTGTTGTTCTAGCCTAGCACTGTATCTTTAGCATTGTGATGTATGCCACGGTATATTCTATTGCAAAATAATTGTTGTCATCAATAATAATAATAATTGTCTCTGTCAATTTGTAAAAATGTAAAAGCTATAAATGCTAATCGACAAAAGGGGTATCTTAAAGTGGTTGATCAGAGAGCAAGCCTGAAAATTGCAACCGTCACAACTCACAACTGTAATGCAGCAGGAAGAAAAGATTTTCCGATCACTAACTCTGAGAATTCAGGCAAAAGTGCTTCTTCATTCGATCTTTAAGCAGCAAAGTCATAAGAAAAAAGTGTTGTTTCCATAAAACAAAAAAGTTACTTTTGCCTACAAATGTAACCGTCTGCTTAGGACCATAATATTTTCATTAATTTCAACGTACCCGCTTGAACGGATCTGAAATGTAGCGTACAACGCAAATCAACAGTGTTTCAGCACGTTTGTTTCTGCGATCAGGATCAAAGCGAGCCACCGTTGTTTTGCGTTGGCGCTCGCTTCGATTCAAATAATAACGTTGCCAGGAATAGACGGCCAGTCGCATTTGCTCGTTGATCCATTCTTCAAAATCCTGAGTCATTTCGATAAGTGTTGAACTATGACATGCAAATGCAATACGGCAAAATAAGTGTGTAATGCGTTTTCTGTAAATACAAGTATGGGTTATGGCACTGGTTGGCGTGCTATAAGTGATTTATACGCATGTTTCTGTGAAACTCCGAGTGCAGGGACACGAGTGCGCGAAGCGCACGAGTGCACCTGCACGAGGGTTTCACACATGTGTATCAATTACTTTTAGCACAACAAGCAGTGCTATAAGTTGCTTGTGATTTGGTTTTCAATACGTTCGTAAAATTTTCTGTAATTTTCAAAAATATGTCAAGACTGGTGGGGATCGAACCCACAATACTCTGATTCCAAGTCAGACGCCTTATCCATTCGGCTACAGCCTTGCTGATGACAGCCTAGTAAGTAACCTTGGTATTTGTCACATCTTACTTCTATCAAGAGTATATGCATACTGAATGTTCGTACTACGTATGTATCGCAATGCATACACACATCTGTTATAAACTAATTCCACGACACTGCCGCTGTTGCAATACAAGAAATATTATGCGAATTGATGTCTGTGTCGGAGTGGCCTAGTGGTTAAGACGATGGACTAGAAAACAGCTTATTCGACGGCGTTGGTTCGCTTCCTCTGGTCTTTACTTTTCTTTCGATTTCTGCAGAGTGCGGTATAAGTAGGGTGGACGCTGTAGCGTGCAGTATAAGTAGGTTGCACGCTAAAGCGTGCAGTATGAATAGGTTGCACGCTACAGCGTGCCGTAATAACCAGGTTATAGCAGGCTTCAAATACACTAAACCAAATTACAAACTATGTTCATATACAAAGGTATTGATGCATGTTTGATTAAACGAAAAGTACAGCTGAAAGTAAATTAACTTCTAATTTTCAGTCACTAAATAATATCTTGTCTAGTAAACGTGTCAAATTACTCAAAATAATAAGTATATGTGTAAAGTAGGCATTTATAAATCTAATTTTATAAATTTAAATTTACAATTTGAACATTGACTTGTTGTTGTTTGGTTTATGTTAAGTACTGTACTTGAATTTGTGCCTGTACTTAAAGTTATGTCAGTTTAGGTATACATTAATTAAATATATTCCGATATTTAACATTGGCGCAGTAATTTCGTTAATGGGGTTGAAGTTTGCTTAATCATTTTCATTCAAGTTTGGACCAATGGCTGATCCAATGTCCGTGCCAGAATTCAAACGCAGAGCCCTGGTGTGCCTATTGCGAGCATCTTGAACAGTTTTTTATTGCACATGACATTACCAACCCAGCTAAAAAGCGTACAATGTTTTTAAGCTCTGTTGGTTCAGCGACGTATTTGCTTCTAAAGAAGTTGACCGCACCGATTTTTTTCAAAAAAAGCCTTTCGAAGATCTGCTTCAAATATTGAACGATCATTTTTAACCTAAACGTTTAAAATACGCTGAGCGATACAAATTTTACGGGCGGTCTCAACAGAATGGTGAGTCAATTGCGGATTTTGTCGCAGCACTAAAGGCAACTGGCAACCACCTGTGAGTTTAATGACTACCTTACGGAAGCTTTGTGCAACCAAATAGTTTGTGGAATTGCCAACAGCGCAATTCGAAAACTGTCGCAATCAGAGATTGAACTAACGCTAAACAGAGCTATTGAAATTGCGCAATTAATGAAAGCTTCAGATGCAAACATGAAAGTTATGCGACCTGGGCCCGGTTGCTCAACATTACAAATCTTACAATTGTAACAACTGTTAAATTTCACAAGCTTCACAATTGTTACAATTGTAAGATTTCACAAGTGTTACAATTGTTACAATTGTAACAATTGTAAGGTTGGCCTATAAAATGTGCATATATAAACCCAATTGTGAAATATTTTTGGATTACAATTGATTGTAACAATTGTAATTGAAAAATTTTAAATTTAATTCAATTTATGCTTGCAATTGTAACAATGGTGAAAATTTTGGGTTGCGCAGCTACAATTGTTACAATTGTAACAATTGTAAGTGTCTTGGTTTATGAACGGATGAACCAAACAAATTTCAGAACTCTGAAACTTTATATTTTATCAATACAGTTTCTGGACCCAAACCATTTTGTTTTACAGTCTATGTCAATGGAAAACCAATAGAGTTTGAACTCGACACGGGCACTGAAGTGACAAATATAAGCAAGAATTTATGAAAAAAAAACATTTTAAAAATGCAATAACCCTACAGAAATCCTCTATACGTCTAAACACTTATACTGACAACCCGATCAAAGTGTTGGGTGAGGCTACTGTGCCGGTCGCGTACAACGGTAAAGAATACAAAAGTTTGCGTATTCTAATTACGGACTCCTGTGGCCCGGTACTATTTGGTAGAAATTGGTTGCCTGCAATTTGGCTAAACTGGACTGAATTTTTTTAGAACTACAAGATTAACTCTGTCTCAAACGAAAGTCTGCCGAAAACGTTTGAAATATAGCTTGACGAATTTTTTGATCTGTTTAAGCCAGGTCTTAGAAAAATTACAGGAACTGAGGTACATATTTGACTAAAACCAGATGCAAAACCAAAGTTTTTTGCACCACGACCGGTCCCGTTTGTGCTGAAAGACGGCATAGAAGCCGCACTGCAATATTGGTGATAAAACTCTCGAGCCGATCGTGTACTCGGAGTGGGCGGTTTCAGTAGTCCCTGTTGTCAAACCAGACAATTTCGTCAGCGTGTGTGCCGATTTCAAGGTAACGATAAATTAGTATCTAGAAGTCGATTAGCATCTTTTTAGAAGCCATTTAGAAGCCATTTTGCAACGGCTAAGTGGAGGCGAAAAGTTTACAAAGCTCGACATGGCCAGTGCCTACAATCAAGTCGTTTTGAACGAGGAAAGAAAGCACATATGTGTCATCAGCACACATTTGGGTTTACTACAGTTTAAAAGACTGTTTTTTGGCCTAGCCTCTGCGCCTGCTCTGTTCCAATGACTGATGGACCAAATCCTGTCCGCTTGTGAAGGCGTAGCCTGGTTCTTAGACGACATAATTGTAACCGGTAAAAAAGCCGAACACCACATTGCCAATTTACGCGTGTTTACGTGTTTTTGATTGTCTCAGAAAACATGGCGTTCGGATTGGCTTATCAAAGTGTGATTTCCACAAAGACGTTGTCAATTATTTTGCAATTTTGCTTTACAAAACTGGCATTCGCCCGTTTTCCGGAAAAGTTGATGCAATCAAAAAATGCCATACCCACAAAACATTCATGGACGAAAAAGTTTTTTTCGGAAAAGTAAACTTTTGGTGCAAGTTTATACCAAATCTTTCCAGCCTTACGACAGTTTTAACAGATTTAACGAAAAAGGGTATATATACAGTACAAGTTTTCGACCATAAAAGTTGCTTAAACAGTTTAAAAGCAGCTTTTTCATCGAATCAAGTTTTAGTACATTTTTATTCAAAACTACTTATTTTTCCAGCCAAGGATGTCTCAGAAAAAAGCATTGGTGCGGTTTTGTACCAGTTTTCTTGTGGCGACAAAAAAATGATATGCTGCCGTTCAAAAACCCTATTGAAATCCGAACGGAAATGGGTTCAAATTGAAAGGAAGCTTACGCAACTGTTTTTGGGTTACAAAAGTTTTACTTAATTAATACTTATTCGGACGCAAGTTTACGCTTATTACTGACCGCAAGCCGTTGAAGTCTATTTTTAATTTAAAAAAAGGAATGCCCAAGTATGCCTTAAATCGACTACAGCACTGGTCAATTTTATTGTCTAGCTTTAATTATGACATGGAATTCAAAAGAAGTGAAGAAAACGCAGCTGCAGATAGTTTATTTAGTCTACCGTGCCCGGAAACAAAAAATGACAGTTGCAAAAAAAATTGGATTCTATTTTCACTGTTTTTCACTTACCTGACTATCCAATTTCATCGTCAAAAATAGCTGCCAAATTAAAGTAAAATGAATTGATCAGTTTTAAACTTTGTTGAAAGTTTTAAACTTTGTTGAAATTGGTTGGCCAAAAAAGTTACTCAATAAAAAGTCATATGCAGCCATACTTTCAGCGACGCGCTAAGCTTTTCTCTAATGACGGCTCTTCAATGTGGCAAAATCAAGTAGTTATTCAACGTTTATATATAACGTAGTTATAATCGACATACGTTTTTAATGCAGATTCACAAGGACGGGTATCCCGGAAATGTACGAATGAAAAAACTTGCCAGAAGTTTAGTCTGATGGCCAAGCATGGACGTTTTTGTGAAACATTGTCAGTCCTGTTCTCAAAAACAAAATAATTCTAAATCGACAGCACAATCTGAAAATTGGGCTCAGAGTAAAAAAGCTTGGGATCGTCTAGATATCGATCACGCCGGTCCAGTTTTGGGCAAATTATGGCTAATAATAGTTGACAGTTATTTGGCAATTTTCAGAATGGCAACCGAACAAGCCATTCTAGCTCTACGCACTGCTTGTATCCAAAACTCTATTGCATTTGATGATGCTACCGCATTTACTTCCAGTCAATTCCAAAAGTTTTGCAAAGAAAATGAAGTACAGCACCTGCTGACGCCACCTTACCCCCCCCCCCAATCTGATGGTGAAGCTGAACGAATGGTGCAAACTTTCACAAAAGCAATTAAAAACTGACAAAAGTCTGAAACAATCACCTATCTAGCAAAATTTTCGTTCAATTATCGAACATTACCTCACGGCACCACTGCTAAAACACCATTAGTACTAATGTTTTCTCGACAAGATAGTGAACCTGTCACCACTTCATTCATCCAAAATCCATCGCGAAATCAACCTCTGCTAGTAATCCTCTACGCTAACTTGTTGTGGGTATTACTGTCTGGAGCCTCACTTTTAATGCTAACTAGAGCAAAAATTCGGAAGAGAGTAAAATCGTCAGGAAAATTGGAAAGTACCTATACATGGTGCAGACTAACAGTGGTAGACAACGACGGCATGCTGACCAGCTTCGTACTCGATCGGAACAACAAATAACGTCTGAACGCGAGTGGTTCCCTAATCCACTGAAACTTGCACCTGTTCCACAAAGTAATAATTGCGAAGTTAGAGCTAATAATAATCCAGAAGACCAACAAGCGGGAAGACCCAAAAGCCGGTATTTTTTTCGCTCTCGAAAATAAACAACTTGTGTTAAATTAACCAAAACTCATAGGGGAAACGTGTTGAGTACTGTACTTGGATTTGTGCTTGTACTTTGAGTTATGACAGTTTATGTATAGATTAGTTAAATATATGCCGATAATTAACAATTTAGAAAACTAAACTGTGATGAGCATGTTTTGAAACAAAAATAGAACCGGGTCAGTAAGGAAGTTTTAAACGACTTTTATGCGACAGAATGTAAACTGTTAAACCACATATTAAACAATTTCTCAAAAATGCCGAGAATGAACAAAGAACAATCAAGTCACGAACGTTAAAAAATGACGAATTTTAAGATAAAATTTTATTTAAGTAATTGTTTCTAAACAACTTATTTTTATTGCATGATTAAAAAGCACAAATTTGTTATCGACGGCTTTCGACCAAGGGTTTAGCTTGTTTAACCGACACACCTTCTGTTTAAGTCTTTTGTTTTCAGCTTTCAAAAGTTTAGACTACCTATAATAATATCCCAAATCTGCAGAAGCCTGTAAAAGATTTTTATTTTTAAAACAAAATACAATGTAAACATTATTTTGATGCATTAGGTACTGCATATCAAGAATACTGGATATATAAAACAAACAATAACTGGAAACGAGAATAATTTACATGGTTTCTAAATAAGACTATTTTCACAAGAAGATGAACTTAAAATTCGTGGTCTTATTAAATTATTACTGGCCTAGGCTTTCACGACTTGAGTGACATTATATACTGCATTGATGAAAACACCTGTTTTAAAAAATACAACAAATGTCTTCTATTGAGACTCAGCTACAAGTTTTATATGTATGTAGCTATAATATGATTAGTTCGGAAATGTAAGTTTTATTGTAATTTGGTTTGTTCCGCTTCTCTGGATCGCAGCATTTTATGCAAAGTGGTGCTCCGGGTAATAGCTTTGAGGAGTCACATCTTTCATAATAAGTACATATTAAGAAACAGGAAACCAAAGTTTAGAAATAATGAACGAAATGAATGTGCCGCGAATGGTACCCGGGTAGCTAAGCGTCGAGAATGATAACCACTACACCACTACGCCCAAGTGTCGTAGGCCCCGTTTCCCATTTACAAGAATTGAATCAAACAACTTTTAAAACGAAAGATCATCTATTAGACAGTAAAAAAATAAAGCCAACAAGACAGGCTTTTACAATCATTAAAACAATCAGAAAAAAACACTAGCTGTTTGAGTAGAAAAATTAGACTGACAACTTTGAGTGGTCCAGACCAAACTAAAGGCGAAGTAAAAGTTTGAACAATTTTCCTTTATCTAACAAATAAATATTTCATGACATTAATTTGCTTGAAAGCTGAGAGAGTTTTGCTTGGCGAAACCCAGGTTTCTTGAAAGCTGAGGGGTTTTTCACAAACTGTATTAACCAGATTCTTAGTGGTGTGTGAAGTATGTCTAACAAGTATGTAGGTTCGTGAAATAGGCTGTGGTTGTACGCTAACACTTCGGTCTCGAGCCATGGTATTCTCCTAGATAGCAGTAGGTCAATCCCTACACCAGAACATAAACTTTTTGTTCTGTCTGTAATCTGGATTTTCGTAGCTGTCGAAGATGTTCGTGTTTGTCTAAATCTCGATATTGGGCTCAAAATACAAAATCTGACCTTATGCGAAGAAATTAAGTTACACTTGAGTAGGTACGTAACGATTCCTCACAAGACATGGACAAGATTCAGACCGAATTCAGCTTATCGTACCAAGAGTACAATCGTACGAACACTGACAGATCCTTAGTGCTAACGGTAAACATTTCGTGTCGACGTTGTGATCGCTAATCACTACACCACACCACAACCCCTAACCCCAACCCCCAACTGCAAGGACAGGACCGAATTCCCACTCAACAATAACTTTCGGTTATAACCAGTTAATCAGAAAACTGTGGCAATTAAAATAGAAAACTGATGAAGTAAGCACTAGCTTCAACGTCAGACCTAAAGCACGAGTACTTGCTGTAATAATAGAGACATTTCAGTATGAAGTTCACATATCTTAGTAAAATATGCTCAACTGAAACTCGTGTGAATCTGTATATGAAAGTGAGGTTGTTAAGTGCACCTGTGTAGATATCTATAATAGAGTCTATTTTGTGAGTAATCAGACAGTGAGATTCTATTTACGTGAAATGTATGTACAGAGACTGTACATTTCACTTAAGGGGGTAGTGTCGCGAAAGCAGTCGATTTTGCGCGACTATAAAACTTTTTCAGTGAAAGGTAGGTCATTGTTCTTTATATATTGTAAAAATATGTTTCAAGGCAAATATTTTTGCCAAGTTTCAGAAAAATTGATGCAGCATACAGTTAGCAGTGAAGTCGCAAAGTCGGAAAAATGACGTTTTGAAAACCTATTCACATTCGATAATTTCGTCACAATTAAAAAACTTATTGTTTAGATTCTTTACACAAAATAAAAGCACATATACTCTAGTTTATGCACACAAAATTTAGTGCAACTTGCTTGAGTGGTTGTGGAGTGGCTGTTGGAACTGTGAAACTGTGCGTAACCTGTAAAGTACTCACAGTAATAATGATAAATTGTGAAAAATTTAGACACTTATTTTGAAATCAAAAGAAAAACGAACCTTCATTTTTCATTTGTCTTATTTGTGGCAAAAAATTGTGCGTCAAAACATTACATGTACTTCACAAGCTGGCCAATCTGATATCTGGCTTGATTTTTTGAACTATTATGTCTCTATTGTGTGCTATCTGGCTCACAAATTGTGATTGGTTAAAAATATTGGTAAATATTGGTAGTCTAGTGTCTGGCAGTATTTATTTGACACCATATGGTATTTCACTAGTTTCTCAGTGAACGTACAATTTTAAAGCAAATAGTTCTCATTTTGCAGCCTATGAGCAAAACTGCTTTGGCGACACTACCACCTTAAGGCCAGCCACGTAATTAAAATTTTTATCTATTTATTTGTTTATACGTTGTTTCTATTTTTATACACACACAAATTAACAAGTAGACTCCAACAGCCTGTCTTACAAGACTAAAGCTTGTAAGACAGAAGCCTTACATATGAGCAAAACTGCTTTCGCGACACGACCCTCTTAAGGTGGTACTAACGAATGTGCAGTGGTTTTTAAATTTTTGACAAAAATTAGTTGATTCAAACTGTATTTTTTGAAAATAGAATCTGTAAAAAAATGATTCATATACACAAAATGGCAAATGAAGTTAGCGGAATCATGTGAAAAAAATTTAGGAGCAAGCCAAGCCAACAATCCAAACTACACAACAGGAGAATGGAAATTAAAAAGTTTTGGCCACTTTTCTAAACGCATGCGCAGCTCATAAACACAAAACTGAACATGAATAAGCTTTTGCATGTTTTTTAGACTAAAAATAAAATTTTTTTAAATTGCTTATATTTTTGCGCAGATATAGAACCCGAAAGTTGAGTGTGAATAGACACTTTTGATTTTGAAAGCTCATATTTCGTTTAATAATTGACGAATCATAAAATCTAGCATTTTGGGTCTAGATAATTTATTTTTAAATGTTTATGGCAATTTTTGCATGTTTTTGTTGTGTAAACTCGTCAAAAAGTGGCCAGATTTGGAAGTGCTCAAAAAAGACAAATTGGTCCACTTTTAACACGTGCTATACAAATCATCTTTACAGTTTTAAAATAAAACTTCACATAAATATAGAAGAAAAGTAGCGCTTTCTAACAATATAAAGAATGTGCTCTAAAGCTAACTAATTATTGAGTACTAGCCTGTTGAAAAACACTGCACATCCAACAATAGGGGGCGCTCCGGGAATCGGGGATTACATCGAAAATTGGCAAAAAAGTTGGCAAATGTCAAACTTTACTATACATATATGTAGTATGGCACAAAAAAACACTGGAGGCAAAATTTCAAATCACGTGATCGTGTCACGTGACTCCCAGAGCACCAAACTTGAGTGAATTTTCGGCAAACGATAACTCTGCTTATACTTTGAGTATAGTCACACTTTACATACCAAAATGTAGCTTATGTACTTCTCTAGTTTAACATTATTTTGGTTTTTAACATTTATGTCGGATTTGGATAAAAAATGTCATTATGTGTTTTCGAAGTCGAACTCTGAGCAATAAAAATCATATAAAAAAATTCTAAGCTTTATTTTAAAAAACTAAAAAATTGTTCAACTGCGCAGAGCCTAAGACTATAATTGTGCAAAATTTTGTAGAAAATTATATTACCAGCATTTTATAATCGAATGCCGAAAAATTGGTTTTGTATGCACACAGCCGATATTTGAGTCTGCTGCTTCTGAAAATGGTTTCTTGTGCGATTTTTTTGCACAGAACGCAATAAAATTGTTTTAATTTTTCATTACGACTAATAAAATTTACGTATCGTCTGTTTGGAAAACCTCAAAAAGCGTTGATGCACTAACTTACTTGCTGAATTTGTGTAAGGCCGTGTTTACATTGAGCTTTTTTTCAGCTGTTCGAGCAGCTGAAAAAAGCTGCAGCTTTTTTTCGCCGTTTCCGGCTTTTTTTCAGCTGCTCGAGCAGCTGGAAAAGAGCTCGAGCAGCTGAGAAAAAGCTCGAGCAGCTGAAAAAAAGTATGGCGGTCACTATACTCTAGCTACTCCATTGTCATAACAACGCTGGAACAACGTCAAAAAAAGCCGGAACTGGCGAAAAAAAGCTCAATGTAAACACGGCCTAAAAGTCGAATAAAATCAGTAAATTGTCCAATTTTTTTCAAATTTTTTGCTATGGGGATATGCACGTCAAAACATCAGAAATAGTATTTTGGGCAACTTTTCTTCAAGAATGATAGGTCATTTTGGCTGTTTTTAAAAAATACGGCCCAAATCCTTGATTCCCGGAGCGCCCCCTTAAGACGTGTTATTAGTTAGGGCGAATCAAATATAAGGTCCTGTCGCTACCACAGTGGTATATACCACAAAAATATATAATCAGACACACATAGATTGTCTATCTCATGTGAACGAGTTTTTTTTTGCCTGCTGAATTTTTTGGCTTAGTTTCTGGGTTTCAGCGTAGCTCAGTCACGAACAAAATTACTACAAAACCATTGATGTTTCTTGAATCTATAACGTGATTTGTACTGGCTCGTTCAAAAGAAGCTTTTTTTCGCCGTTTCCGGCTTTTTTTCAGCTGCTCGAGCAGCTGAAAAAAATCTTGAGCAGCTGAAAAAACGCTGGAGCAGCTGAAAAAAGCAGATAAGTATGGCGGTCACTATAGACTGGCTGCTCCGTTGTCATGACAACGCTGCAGTTCCAGCTTTTTTTCAGCTGCTCCAGCTTTTTTCGCCGTTTTCAGCTTTTTTGCAGCTGCTCGAGCAGCTGAAAAAAAGCCGGAAATGGCGAAAAAAAGCTGCAGCTTTTTTTCAGCTGCTCGAGCTGAAAAAAAGCTTAATGTAAACACGGCCTTACGTAGTCACTTCGCGCGTTTGTAGGCGCTCAACCAGTCACTAGGGTAGAATAGGATGAGCGTTCAGGCAACACAATAATATATTTGCATGACCATATGTAGGCTTATTTAGTAATGTGGGTCATTATTTATACATTTTACCCATTATAAACCAAAAAGTTTAGTTGGGGGTTTCTAGTTCAGTTGGGGGGGGGGAATAGTGGACCTATTTTTTGGAGTACAGCTCCTTGAGGGAAGCATTTTTTGTAATAAAACCCCTATCCACAAATTTGGATTTTCTGAGCTATGACCCGTTGAAAATTATATATGACTTACTTTCAGAGAAAATCGACCATGAACTGGCCACATTTGGACTTTTGTCTTCGATTTTTTTCAAATTTTTACACATGTTAGATCATCTCAAGGGAAGTTATTTAAAGCAAATCTGAGATCTCTACGACTTCCCGTTGTCGAGATATGAACTCTCGAAGTTTGCCAAAATCGACCAAAATTGCTTAAGGGGGCGCTCTGAGTAACTTCCAATAAATCAAATTGATATAGTTTTTTATTTTTTGCTGATACGAAGTTTTTCCTCAAGCGCAACCAAGACACACACCAGGCAAGTATTTTTGCAAAGTTTGAGAGCTCTGATAGCACTTTAGCTAATTTTATGACTGCATCAAAATTGAAATTTTGAAAAATTTGACTAATTTTTGAAATGACGTAGCTCAATGCTGCCTCAACCAAATTTAACAATCTATAGCTTAAACTAAAGACAATTATCTTGCCGAGGTGCCATTTTTGTCGAATTTTAGTTACCGGCGACAAATTTTTAGGTATTTTAATTTTTATCAAAAGTGACGTATTAAAAAGCCTATCATATTGAGCGAAATCATAATAATCACAATTCAAGAAGTTCGGCACCTCCACATACGTCTGCTCTAACAGTCTGCAAAGTTTCAAGCGGATATGTTTTCGCAGCTGACAGTAATCTTAAAAAACTGTACGCTATAGCCCAATTTCAGAAACCTGAAGTTTGCCTACACATACGTATTTTCCAAAAAATAGAGCTAATTTTCTGTACTAAAATCCGTTGAGAAAAGTTTCAGAAGCCAAAAGTTAGCTAACGAAAAATTAGTTTGAAAAATAGTGTATTTTTGTCAATATCGGTCAACGTATTCTGGAAATTTTTTTAGAAAGGTTTGCCTACACAAACGACTTTTTGAAAAGTTGCAACTGGCAATTAGCTACAAAGAACAGTTTCAAAAAGTACCAAAAGCCATATAGAATTTTTTGGTATATCGATTTAAATATTTTTTCCCATTGAAAAATAGGTTAAAATTTCAAGTTGAACCAAATTTGACGTTATATACATCAAATGAAAGCTAATTTAAATTGCAACAACTTTTCTTCTTGAGTTAATTAACGAAAACTTACGTGAAAAATTTTTTCGCCCAAAGTCGGTTATTCAGAGCGCCACCTTAAGCAAAGTGCGACGTTTTCATTGGTTATATCATCACGTTGCCGCTAGATTGATATTTGATTTTTTGCACACTAAGACTAGATATAATGGACTTTGTAACTAGTTTTCCAAACCTGCTGGATTTCTCAGGCCAGAGTCGTGTAAGTGTCAATTTTTACCTCAAAACCAAATTTTCATTATATGGTGTCTGGCGTCGAGACCGAAACCGAAGCCCCTGAAAATTTTGCTTTAAAACACATTTATATGTACCTGTTACATTACATTGGTGTCAAAAAATCCAATATCGAGGGGGAAACTGGCGAAATTTTGCACCAAAGATGGTCAGCTGCACACTGCCGGAGTTCGACTTTGCTTCAGACAATCCTTATGTTGCTCATTTTAACGACCATCAAGTCAAATAATTTTCTGCACACTAAGAAAAATTATAATGGGCTTTGTAATGGTGCAACTAGTTTTTCTAAACCTGCTGGATTTGTCAGGCCAGACTTGTGTGTCAATTTTTACCTCAAAATAGTTTACCAAACTTTCATTGTTCGGTCTCTGGCGTCGAGACCGAAATCCAAGCCCCCGAAAATTTTGCTTTAAAACACATTTATATGTACCTGTTGCATTACATTGGTGTGAAAAAATCCAATATCGAGGGGGAAACTGATAAAATTTTGCACCAAAGATGGTCAGCTGCACACTGCCGGAGTTCGACTTTGCTTCAGACAATCCTTATGTTGCTCATTTTAACGACCATCAAGTCAAATAATTTTCTGCACACTAAAAGAAAATATAATGGGCTTTGTAATGGTGCAACTAGTTTTTCTAAACCTGCTGGATTTTTTAGGCCAAACTTGTGTGTCAATTTTTACCTCAAAATAGTTTACCAAACTTTCATTGTTCGGTCTCTGGCGTCGAAGCCAAGCCGAGCTCCGGCAGTGTACAGCTGACCATTTTTGGTGCAAAATTTCACCAATTTCCCCCTCGATATTGGACTTTTTGACACCAATGTAATATAACAGGTATGTACATATGAAGGTGTGGTAACGCAAAATTTTCGGGGACTCCGATCGTGGTCTCGACTCCAGAGACAGAACTGTGAAAATTTTGTAAACTGTTTTGAGGAAAAAACTGACATTTACACGAGCCTGGCTTAAGATCTTCAGCAAGTTTAGAAAAACTAGTTGTACAGTTATAAAGCCCATAATATTTTGACTTAGTGTGCAGAAAAATATTTGATTTGATGGTCGTTAAAATGAGAAACATAGTCATTTATCTGAAGCAAAGTCGAACTCCGGCAGTGTGCAGCTGACCATTTTAGGTGCAAAATTTCACCAGTTTCCCCCTCGATATTGGATTTTTTGACACCAATGTAATGTAACAGGTACATATAAATGTATTTTAAAGCAAAATTATCGGGGGCTTCGATTTCGGTCTCGACGCCAGAGACCGAACAATGAAAATTTGGTAAATTGTTTTGAGGTAAAAAATGACACTTACACGAGTCTGGCTTGCGAAATCCAGCAGGTTTGGAAAAACTAGTTACACAGTTACAAAGTACATTATATCTAGTATCCCGCATCGGTCTTGCTATCAGAAATTTGATTTGCATAAATTCTGCCTGTTTTCGATAAAATTTGGGTTTAATTTGCTGTCAGAAATTTGATATGCAGACGATATCAAGATTTAAAGCTCTCCTGATCTAGTTAAGTGTTGTTAGAATTTTGACATACACTCTACTGGTGTACATTTATCATTGATCTGCCCTTTGTAGTTGTACATTCACTTAGAAACTAGTCCAACGCTGTATGGTGTCAGAATAACTGCTGCCAGACACTAAACTACCAGTATCGACCATTATACTGGACCTTAGTTTGGCATCGCTTTGAAACAAAGCGAAGGTTGCTTTGAAGTTGAAATTTCAAAGTAAAGCTTAGCTTAGCAAAATTGAGCATCAACGCCAAGCATAGCGATGGACGTTTGAATATTGCTATACTTTGCGAGCAAAACGGCGCAAAAATGTATGCTCTTTATCTAAAACAGAAGCAATCTCAACCGCAAACGACGCCGTTTGTATGTTCGACCAGTCAACGAAGCGCGTTTTATGCAAGGATAGTATCATGACCTTGTTCAAAATTTACGCCGCGGGACCATGAGTTTCTTGTTTAAAAAGTTCAAAAAGATAAAAACTTTACTTGTAAAAAATGCTGCTAAAAACCTTAGAACGACTTAAATTACTTGAAAACGTTAAAAAATTAATATAATAGCTAACAAAAGGTAAAAACCTGTACACTGTTGTATTTAAACAAAAGTGTCAATACTGCTGTATTCAAACAAAAGTGTCAATTTTTTGACTATCGCAACTGACTGCCCACAGCAGGTCTAGAACTTACAATAAGTCACTCAAAAAACCCTTTAAGTCCACACCTAATTAATTTTAATTCAAGTAAGCTGCGATACCTAGTAAGAGTCTAGAAATTACACGCACACGACAGTTTGCAAAAGGCAATTGCTTTATTTTACACAATGGAGGTACAAAAATAGCATCAGTAAGGCATCGAAAATGATAAGAAAAGAAAAAAAGCAAAATGCATTTTTGATTCCCTTTTCCAATAAATCAAATCAAAGTGCATTAAATGGAAGCTTGTTTAATTCTAAACAACTTTTCTTCCTGAGTTAAAAATTGAGTAAAGCTTTTAATCTAAACTTGAAACCTTTTTTGAAAACAGGTATGTATGAAATTTTGTTTTAAGACTGAATAAAGCTGCTATATTTTATAAAAACTGAAACAGGACACCTAATAATAATATCAGCAGATGTTAGTACTGAGAATATGAATAATCAATGAAAATAATAAATAATATGAATCATTTGTATAACAATCAAGCACAATAAACATCTTGAATGAATATAATCAAACAAATAAACAAGCACAATAAGTTTAATCAGATTGAGCTTGAATGCATAAATTATGTATATATTTCTTCTGAAATCATATTTCAAAAAACGAACAAACCAAAAAAATCATCGTTGGTAAAAATCTGAGGGAACAACCACAATATAAACAGGTTTGCATCGGCCTGCGCTATTTAGAACAAAAGGGCAAATTATCAGTGTGGAGTAATTATTGGAGTGTGGAGTAATTTGGGCGATTTTGTCCAAAAGTTTGTCAAGTCAAAATTTTTAAATGTCATTTGAGGTTCAGATTTTTAGCAAAATGTAACGCTGTCTAATATTTTAGACCCGCACACCTGCATTAGTTTGGTACCCAAGTTACACAAATTATTTTCTTTCATGTTCGGTTGCTTTCTTACTACTATATTTTAAAATTTTCATACCATAATCCATTAATAATGGGATTTCAGTGTGATATAACGCAACCATTGTGCTATAACGAAACCCACTCCGTTCAAATAGTCGCTTTGCCTTGGCGTTTTGATCCAACCATTCTTAACTTCACTAAAAACTCTACCATACGATGTTACATACTAGCCTGCTGTTGAGGCGTTTGGAACTCTTCTCAGTCTATAACTGTTGTAAGTGAGTGAAACATTATTTCAACTCGCGCTCAATTCAATAAATGAGCCCGAAGGAACGGCATTAAAGAACAAACAAGCGGTAACCACTTATTAACTCTAGCAGAAGTAAGGTGGTAGTTTCGTATATGCAGCGTTTTTTGATGAGCTGTTACTCGGTTGTTTTAGAAGCTGTTTTTGCATTTTACAGACTAGGAAACAGATCGTAAGCACATGTATTTGTTTTGTTAACAACTTTGACAGTTTGTCCAAAGTACGCTGTGAAATATCCCAAATTTGGCATTTTTTCAAGTTTTTTGCGTTACGTTTAATTTTGGAAAGAACATGACCTGACGAAGTGTAATTCTAATTTAGTCTAAATTCACTTGTAGGTGTCTCAGTACATGCATAGTTTCATTCTGATAAGTTCTCACATTGCTTCAGTACTTCAAATCTAAACTACAAAATGGAATTGTTTTGAATTTATTTTTGTTTTCTTCATTTTGGTTAAATATTATGAATATAGACTGCACACATAATCAGCAAGTTGACACTTCCGAGTACATGACGTATTTTTTTAGTATTATGATTTCATATGCGTTGCCATGGCAACCACTGCAATATATTTCATCACCATGGTCTAAAGTGATCTACTGTCTTTCATTAGACTGCTAATACATTCAAACTACGGTACAGAAACTACGTAAAACGAATATATAACATTCTGTCTTGTCACGTGTTTTTGAGCGTTTTTAGTCAAGAAAGGGGGTAACATACTTCAGAGCTCATAACCCTGATTATATAACAGTTGGTAACTTGAGTTTCTGTACAACATAGCAATGCAAAAAGTTAGCCAAAAAATGTCAAAACACTACTTTTTTTGTCATAACTAGAGTGTAACTGACTATAAAGAGCCTGCAATTTGCCCATATATAGGCCTAGAAGTGCCCCATACGTGTGCCAAATTTCATAAAGTTAGCTGTTGGTTCGAGCGAATCGCGACAAAAACTACAAATTCCAAACTACCACCTTAAGTGACTGGAGCTGTAGTAGAGTTGCGGTACATTAAACCACGTTAAAAAGCTTTGCTGATCGGACGTTAACAAACTTGGCAAAGGCCTGAATGGTATTCTTTGTAATTGCAAAAATGCTGCTTTTTCTAAATTTTGCAGTTGCGGAGAAGAAAAAATTGCAAAAATTGCAAAAAATGCTGCTTTTTCCAAATTTTGCAGTTGCGGAGAAGAAAAAAATGCAAAAATGCAAAAATTGCAAAAATGCTGCTTTTTCTAAATTTTGCAAGCGCAGAAGCAGTAGTCACTTTGGTGCGGCTCACTCTATGAAAGAATCTAATCCTAGAATAATAATAATAATAAACTGGAATGCAATCACTGCCACGGGCCTTTTCAGAAAAGGATCGTGAGCCGTTAGACTTACCGTATTTTCTCAAATAAAGCCCCGGGGGCTTTATTTTTGCGTGAAGGTCCAAACTGGGGTTCTATTCAAGGCGGTGGCTTTATTTATAGGTTAAGGGTTTCTGACTATATGGGCCCAATTGCTCAAACCAGTTGTAACAAGTGCAGATATTGTAAAATCATACAAGTCTACATAAAAATTACATTGTAACGTTTCTAAAAGTTGAAAATCATACAAATGTAAGACTTGTACTTGAGTAACGGGGCCCAGCCCCAGAAATATGTCAAATGCACGTTTTGAATAAAGGCCCCGGGGCTTTTATTCAAGGTATGGGTTTTATAATTTCGTGAGTACCTTGACTGTGGTTTCATTGGACTGGGTTTGGACGAAGTATGCCTCAACACTTTCTGCCAGTCTTTTATTGAGTCATTTACATAGATTCTGATTGTAAGTAAGCACAACAATTAATAATAGCGTAGTGCTTTGGTAACTTTCCATGTAAACAGCAGGTATCAAACTGACAATTTTTCAGAAGGTAAATGGTGTAGATTTCTGCTGGATTGTCCACTGATTGTCATGGATACTGTGCAAATAGGATGTCGTTGTCAAATAGGATCGTAAACAGGTGTCGGTTTAGCAGGAACGTTTGGAAGAAAGGATCTTGTTGGACTGTAAATGTTTACATTGTTTGTTGCACTTAGTGACGTTTCGAACTTTCCTGTAGCTTGTAGTGTTCGCTGAGTACGTCGAAGTCGAACCTGAAACATTTATCATACTTTTGCACAAATATACAGTGCAGCTCAAAATTGTGCTCGATAGGTGAAATAATTCCATGTGTGTCCAGTCATATTACGTTTTCTAATTATAAAATTATAATTTTATAGTTACACACAGGTACTATGTGAAATATGGTAGCTCCTACACAGGTGTGTAAAAGGGCTGAAATCATAGCACCAAGGGTACATATTAGGAAGAGTATGACACTCTATTATGTCTACGGGCGTGCGTCCAATGTGGAGCGCGGAATAGCCCGTTTATGAACGGGTTTGCATGTACGGTACGGGGTAACTTCCCTCAAAACTGTACTTAAACGGGCTGTTTCGCGCTCCGCATTGGACGCACGCCCAATGGCATAATAAGCAGAGTGTCATATTTTTCCTATTATGTACTGTTGATAGCATGTACCTGCTTTTTCATAACTTGTCTTCGGTTTATGACCAGTTGACAAGAACTGCAAACACAGCTTTGAAAAGGGCAAACGTGTTTGTGTCCCTTCAGTTTCGCTGTCTAACAGTGCAATTTACATTGAACACAGTTTGGTGATCGTGGCTTTTTCTCCCCTTCTGTTGAACCTAAATTTGGGGCCTTATCCAAAATTGAATTTAACGGATTAGATTCGAATTAATTTTGCTAGTAGCACAGAATAAAATAAAAATAGCCAGCTGAAATTTTGTCCTATACGGCTTTTTCTCTTACATACATTTTCTCTATGTGTGCGTGTCGAATCTTTTCTCTATCTCTATGACGCTGCGTTACAGACGAAATAAAGTTAAATATAATCCAATAAATCTAATTTTGGATAAGACCCTATGTTGGTGTTTTACGTAAAATATTACTGTTAATTCAAAGTGTCGTTATTCCAAATACGTTATCCAAAACGTAGCCAGTAATTAAATTAAAATCGTAGATACTTCATGTCATTATAAGGAAGGTGAGTTACGACAAATGAGCGGCTCCAGACTTTTTATCATTTCTCTTTTTTGTATGCGCAAATTATTTATACATATTGTATTGCAAAGCAATAAGGTAAAACTGTAAATATAGTGTAAGGACTGAAATTATATTTAAATATAATGCAAATATTATGTATTATTATAATATAATAATATAATAATATAATGTCTTTAATGTAAATAATGTATGATTATGTAAATAAATGTAAGCCACTCTTTAAAAACCATGACTGAAATACTATTGATGAAATTCGGCATTAAACAAAATTCATTTATCTCAAACTGACAATGTTCAAAGTTGCTGCTGTCGGAATCTATTCCAACAACGTCAACGGGAAGCATTTCCATTTCATTCTTGGTTATTTTTTGTGCCAAAATTGTCTAGCTTCAATTAACTCGCAGTTATTTTGACACCCGTTTTTCATTCGGTACGGACAGACATGCCGCTTGCGTTGCTGTACAAATCCGTGATTTCGACATCGCTATAATAATATAATGTATATAATGTAAATAATGTATTACTATGTAAATAAATGTAAGCCACTCTTTAAAAACCATGACTGAAACACTATTGATGAAATTCGCCATTCAACAAAACCCATTAATCTCAAATCCAATCGGCAAGGACACAGACATGCCGCTTGCGTTGCTGTACAAACCCGTGATTTGGACATCGCTGACAATTGTAACTTTCTCGCTTAGAGCGTATGAAATTTGCAAACAACCATGGCTTGAGTTTAGAAAACTACCTACAAAAAAAGAATAGACGGCTGTTTGCATAAACCTTGTTCTAGAGCTAATTTGTATTCTCGTGTTACTCTCGAGTGCTGTGTCAAGAAAGAGACTTATTGAAAGAAAGGCAGCATCATCATCAGAATGACCCAGGGGGGATTCAAAAAGCCCATCTCTAAATCTGCAGACCAGTGCACCATCGTTGAGCTACTTGAGCTGTTGTAAATCATTTTAAGTACCACCCTGAGGTACTGAGGGGCGTAGTCTGAAGGGGCGCAACTCTGAATTGGCCCGACGCTTGCTATTGGCTGTCTTGCGTATAAGAGAATTTGTTTGCTCAGCCAGTCACCGGGCACGCACAGATCAGCTGTGGAATATGCTCCGCCTTTTTACTTAGACGTACGTAGACGAAAGTCACATACAGTATTTCAAAAAGGAGGGGGGGTCCTACCTTAGCAATTTTTTTCAATGCAGTATTTCAAAAAGGAGGGGGGTCCTACCTTAGCAATTTTTTTCAAATTTTAAAACATCCAATTAAATACATAATTTAGACTTTTCTGGATAGCTAGTGGTCTTCTTTATATATCAATTTTATTTATTCTATTTCAGTACTGTGCTTACCATATATTACCTAATTACTATTTTTATTATATTAATTGAAAGTTCAGGTGTCTAGAGGAGGGGGGGCGACTCAGCAAAATCATGAAAATAATTTGTAAAACAGACCTTTAAAACATGCAGACAATTGGCATTTTTGCTTAAAAAGCAGCATGTTCTCTTAACTTTTCGGGAATCGTGGAAAAAATTTTTTCGTCGATCCAAAAGGGGGCTTCCCCTGGCTACGCCCTTCTTACAATAAGGTCGTAAACTTCCTGGGTGGCGTGACTCTAAATGCACATCAACTGGGTGCCAAAGAGTCACACTGGCTGAGTTTAAACTGGCAGCCCCCAAACCAAACAGCCAATGATAGGCATTGGGCCAATTCAGAGTTGGGCCATTTTAGACCTCACCCCCTGAGCTGCCTATTTTACTTCACAGCTGTTCATTATCTTACAGTATTAAATAAAAACATATATATTAGATTTGTGGCGTGTAACCATTATGGTGTGTTCATGTGTACCCGTTATCAAGGAAACAGTGAAAACAAAGGAACTGAAGACGTCTTTAGAGTTAAATGAGATCAACTATTTTTAAGTACTTCTATTCTCAAGCGATTGTATTTTGGTGCAAGCCAGTGGTAAAAAAATTAAAATAGAGAATAAGAAACCATCAACACTCCTCTAAATTTAAAATTTTTTGTTACGAGTATTCGTGTGGGGCTTTTCTGTTACACAATATCCTACCCACAACCTAACTGTAGCTTTTGGCCGACTTCTAAAATTAATTAAACGGATTAGATTAAACAGTATGTTTAATACGGTAATTTGAAATATTGTTGTTTGAATAGACATACAAATTTTATGCACAAGAGGAAAGTAGGGCACATATATAATTGATGTATTAAATTCTGTATAAGTTTCTAGACGATGTCATTAGTTATTGGCAAAAGACAGTTTAATCTAATCTTTAATCAATCTCTAACTGTCTATGTAATCTCTAACTTTAACATCTCTAACTGGCAAATTCAAATTTTGCCAAAACAGCCGTTGCGCAAACAGCTGCTGTTTATCTAAAGAGTCAGTCTGGCTGACCACTATTTAAAGGGTCAGCTAGACTGACAAGTCACACACATACAGACAACACATGCATACACACACTTCTAGGAAATTTCCGAGTATAAATGACAAGGGCCTACTAAATTGTCGACTGCGCTGTAGGAAAAATTTGTCAGTCACGCTATTTGAAATGTCAGTCTGACTGACCAAACAGACATACACGCATGCATACATTTTAAACTATACCAACTGCATAAAAAATAGAGGTCACATTAAACTTTTGTCTTGGCTGCGGGCACACACACACTCACTCACACACACACACACACACACATAGCACATGTATATACGTCATGGTTACTTACACATGTATATGCGCAATTACTTATAACTTCTGTTTGCAACTTTCACGACCCGTCACCAATATGTTACAGAATGTGTGGGTGAAATTTGGTCATGTACGTTGTTATTATTGATTACTAATGTCAAAAGTATAGCTAAGTCACAATCTTTTATTAGTCCCAAATATGAGTAAATACTGGTGGCTTGAAAAAATTACTAATTTTTTTAACTAATGAAATGACTTTGTTAGCTATATTTTTTACTTCATAAAGCGTATTTGAAGAGAATTTAACCTCACGTTATGCAACATGTTGACAATCCGTCACCAAAATTTCCAGCAAAATTACTGTGTAAATGCAAATTACTGTGTAAATGCAAAATTACACTCCATTTTCTATGTTGCATCAGTGGTGTTAATTCATCACAATTCATTGTTTAGACACATGGCCCAGTCTTTCGATTCCGCAAGCGGTGCGCAGTCGGGAGTGTCTAGTTTTTAAACTGTGTAGCGTTTTTAAGGTAGCGTTTGGGCGACGCATGCTGGCTTTGAATTTTACTGTTGTTGTATTTTGCAAAAAAACCGCAATTTTTTGCAATTTACTGTTCAAGTATACTTTTTACATTAGTGTTTGCAATAAATATGCTATGTAGCTATAGTTTCTGCAATATTTAATACCGGTTTTAATAAAAATTGCAACACATTTAATCAGAGCGATACTGTAGATTTCTTCTGCTTTGTACGGTTCATTTAATCAATACATTAGTATTTCCTGAGTCTACTGACAATGTTTTTATAAAAATTGTAATTCCGACGTTGCAGTAGTAACGGCAGAACCTTAAGTTTAGTCTGGCTTGACGAATTACACTAATTTCTTAAGGCCTTTTTATAAATTATATTGACTGAATTAGAGTAACTTGATTAATTTCAGTAACACAATTGAAGATTCATGAAAATTAATGAAACTGTACAAGAAATAATCCGTGTCATCAGCATTTGTATGCGAAATTTTCTGCATTTAAATTAATTTAACGTTGAGTTATGAAGTTGATGGATTTAATCTAATCCAGTTAATAATTTATAAAAAGGCGCTTAGAAATAGGGGGAACCCTTCTTTTAATAGATTCTAGCGCCAGTAAAATAGGCCGCAGACGAATAGGCGGGATCTTTTGCATTTCATTCTTCAAAACGGGCTAATTCTTTTTCTTTGTGCCAACTCAGTGGCAAGAGACATAACTGTGTAGCTGTTAAACCACGAACCACGGGGCCCTTGGAATTAACGAGCGATTAACTAAAGCGGTTACGTCACGACGGTTGCCGAATGTGAAGAGCTAAGAAAACATATTGTGGCTTGTTACCGTGAATGTTAAATCAAAGTGTGGACAAATATATAATATATAATAATGTTGTGAATGCGAATACGTTTTAAGAGATGCGGGAAACACCAATAAAGTAGAAAGTCACCCTAAAAGTACATACAACATTTTAACTCTATTTTAACATTATTTTGAAAATTTAGTGTCATTAATGTAAGCACAGTTTTCTGTGACTACTCTTTTGTCAAGATTAAGATGACTGCCTTTTTTTAGTTCAAAATTAGTAAACTGTTATCAGCTAATTACTGATACATATATCTAAGTAACCGTGCTAAAACTAAATTCATATAAGGAATGATGAAATTGAAAAAAACATACTTGTATTAAACACAGCTGATCACAATTCACAACGGACATGTTGGCATAGAGTTCAACTTAACATATGGTTATGTCACGTGCGTGAAGTTGGCAGACACTTTGTCAGTACAAATTCTGAAATATGATTTTTCTGATAGCTCAGAATTTGTACTATTTTGTACCACAAGTACCACATTTTGTACTAATTTGTACCACGAGTACAAATTCATGGAAAAGTGTCTGCTAACTTGACGCTTTGAGTCATGCACAGACAGGAGTAATGCAGTATAAAATTAGTCAAACATTGTTAAATTCATGAACTTTGCAATTTCTTTACTGAACTGCGTAATTAAATAAATAATATTGAAACCAGCATACAGTTATGAGTGTTATTCAATCGATTTTGACATTTTGTATGTCTGCTGTGTAGGTACTGGCTCATCCAATCAATTTTTCCAATTGTTTTTTCCTTCAAGCCAAACAACTCGAAAAAAAGCTTTAAACTTTTGTGTGTGATTTCGATACGTTTTTGTTATACTACAAATATCCACAGCTAGTTTCTTATTTGGATAATAAATATAAAGCTTACTGGTTGTGATAAAACGAAGATCGAGTAAAATAAAACTTTTAATAGGAAATCCTGTAATGTGTGCGATTGGCTCAAATCGTGAAGTTGGCAGACAGTTTTCCGCCAATTTGTACTCCTCGTACAAATTAGTACAAAATGTGGTAATTGTGGTACAAAATAGTACAAATTCTGAGCTATCAGAAAAATCATATTTCCAAATTTGTACTGACAAAGTGTCTGCCAACTTCACGCACGTGGTTATGTCAGTGTTTTTTAAATTAATCTGCGATGCATACTAGTTTTGAAACTTAATGTTGCTGCACTTTTCAAAAAAACTTGCAATTTTTGCAATTTACTGTTTAATAGTTAAGTTTTATATAATAGTGCTAGAATTAAGTGTTTAATTTCTGCAACACTCAATACTGGTTTTAGTCAAAATGGCAACACCACTTTTAATAACAGTATTACTGTAGATCTCATTTGCGTTGTTTTATTGTGCATCATATAAATAAATCACGGAAATTTATTTGCTTAACCTATTCAGCCTATTTCGTCAAAATTTGTAAGGTTCATGTTCAGTTTTAATGTGCGCTAAAAAAGGTGTTTTTTTACTCAATAATTGGTAAAATAGCTGCTTAAATAGCCAATTTAGCCTAGTAGCGGTTCGGAGAGCGTCTCGGTTGGCAAACTTCTTCGGAAAATTCGGGTAAAGTAAAGAAAAATAGGTTATGGATCACAGAATAGAAAAACAAGTGATATGTATTGTTTTTCTTTTTCTTGTTCTTACACAGGGGGTACCTGTATAAGTAAAAGTTTTGGGTTCTCCAATTGGCTTCAAATTTGCACAGAATGTAACCGTAGTGACAGTGTCACAGGGTTTTTCATCCCCCATAAAAAAAATACGCGGCATGAAATACTCCCGGGCAAAGCATCCCCCGGAAAAATTCCCCCGGGGTGAATCATGCGGGGGGACATGTACCCCAAAAAGTGTTCAGTCCCTTCATTCATGATTTATGTGTCCTTTCCTTCACAGTTCTCCCCCATTTCACCAGATCAACTTGCTGATTTTTGACCAAAAAATGCTGGACCCTGAGACAAAAACAAACAAGCATCGAGAGTACAGCGAGTAAGTCACAAAATCACGCCACCTGTTTTGTCCCAGGGTTCAGCAATTTCCGGTCAGATTTTAGTTAGTAAAAACATAAGGAACCTCGTCAAAAATATGTGCGCAGTCTACTACCGCTCGTACGGATTGTAGCTCAGTGCGTAGCTGCGCTTTCTAACGCAGGTGTTTTTCCGCTAAAAGTTCAATCTTTTGACACATTTGTAAACCTATAATTACCTACCTGGTTCGATATGATATGTATGTGTTTGTATGTAATAACATTATCTACCTGTTTCGATATGATACGTGTTTGTATGTAATTTCTACAACTAAAAATTCAGTTAAGTTTGCAAAAAGTGAAACATGAGACGATGACGGCGGCACATTGAGGAAAAATTCATACACATTTTATAACCGAAGCTACGATATGGAAACAAAGCTACGGTTAGTCTGCGCTTTGTATCTACGCTTAGGATATACGCGTAGATAAGCGTAGATTAAAACTGATGTACGTTGGTAATTTTGACGGGGTTCCTAACAAAGACTGTGTAAGAATTTTTCAGTGGACTATGATACAATTTCAGAGACAAAACAAGCCCAACCTGCGGCAAAACCTTCAGTAAGTATTAAGAATTATGTTCAAGTAAGCTGACCAGCAGGTCAGCTAAAACCTGTTGTGCAGCAGATAATTATCTCATTGTAAAATGTGTATGCAAAAGTTCAATGCGTTTTTATGCAATCTTACAATAAGTTGTTTATGCAAAAACTGGAAGTAGTTTTAATTATCTTACAACAAATTATGTAAGAATGGGTTGTTTTGATGAGTGAGAAGTGTATTCATTCTTTCATCACCAAAAATGACTACAGTTAGCAGGAAACATATGTAAGATGCTGCCAACAAAATTATCTGGTCAAATGTTGGTACTATCAGCAATGTGACACACGCGCACTATGTGACACACATGAACTAAACAAACGCACATTGACATTTTTCCTGCTTACAGTGTTACTTTTGCAGTAGACAATGATGTGACGCTCGCGCAGTAGCTCTAATATGCAAAGCAAACTAACGCACAGACGTACATTGCACTACAAGCCCAGTGTATTCCGCCAGAAATCAAAATTAGAGACCTGTTGTGCTGTGGCACAACAGGAAAAATGGCAATGGAAATGCAGAAGCACTCGGTGAGCACTGAAACGTTGTTGTAGACACGAAATGGAGCAATCATTTTGTTAGAAACGCACATTGAAACTTTATAACTTATTATTTTAGTAATAGTTATGTATGCACCTCGATATATCTAAAATTCAGTAGACGTCAGATGTGATCCGCCTACAATTTGACTCTAAAGTAAGCCGGCCTTTTGATTGGGTCCCCGTGTGGCATCGTGTGGTGCCCCGTGCTACGAAAAAGGGTTGGACTAATTTCTCAGTGAACGTATAATTTCAAAGCAAAAGGCTCTTTTTTTGCAACCTAAGAGCAAAACTGCTTTGACAACACTACCAACCTGAGGTGGCGATCCAAATATCTAACTTTGGGCTGTAAAACATTTCAGTCACGTTTTTAGAACTCTGCTCTTCAAGAAAGGTTGCTCAGCAGTAAATTAGCTTTCGTCTAATATATATAACGTGCAGTTTTGTTGAACTTGTTTTTTGACCTGATTTTTAATATGGCAAAATCTTCGAACAATTGTACATGGTTTTTGTTACTTTTGATAACACATTTCCGCAGCATGTAAGCGACTGCAGTTTTTTAAAAAGTCGTTTGTGTGTAGGCAAACCTTTCTAAATTTCTAAATAAAATTTCTAGTAAAATAAGTAAAAAATTTCAGTTGAAGTAAGAAATATCCTGTTCAGTTCATATGAATGCAAAGAAAGCAGCATTTGTCAGTAGCCAAATAAACTTTGCCCTTACCATTTTCAAAATGAGTTAGAAGCTTGATTATTTTTCTTAAGTTTGACAAAAATATAGTTCCACCACTTGAGAATACGAAACATGTGATTTCGTTACAAAAAGAATAGCTTTTTTACTATCAAGAGTACAGCGAGTAGCCGCAAAATTCATGCCACTCAAATAAGGAAGTGGCGCATCTATATTTTGTCAGACTTTAGTTACAGCCTACCAAAGTCATGAAAACTGCCGTCATAAAAACATTAGCCTGTTGCAGCTTGGAAATGTTTTCAGTACAGAAAAAACAAGACACAAAAATTCTATATAGATTCAAGTTTTAGGCTTTAGTTACAGAATTGGCTATTTCGCGTGTGTGGCCTAGTTTAGCGTAAAAAAATATCTGAGAACGTTGAACGAAGAAACTGTGATTGTGGTTTTTTATTGTTTGTCCTTGAATTCATTTATTAAACACCTAAAAACATTTATAGTCTTGTTTAGATTTAACGTACAAATATTCAATTCTGGTGCTGATCGGTGAGTGTTACGAGATTTAAAAATGTTGATTTTTTCACACAAAAAATACAAAAAACAGAACTTACGGTAGTATTACACAACTTGCAAGTCATTTCTGTGCTGTCAAGCTTGCAAATCGGGGATGGATTTGTCTTAGATTAGCGTACAGTTTTTGTCCCACTGTATTGTGATTGACTGATTCTATTCATGCAAGTCAGACTTTTCTCGTACATGTTTGTATTGTTTTTTTTTAATTTAACAGTGATTATTTTGTTTCAAAAGTTCTTACAAGCCCCTCTAATTTTTTGGGACACGACAAGCCCTTCCCTATTTTTACACAGCCCTAAAAGCTATTGTTTATTGCGACGCTAGTACTAACTTTGGGTGCATCTGATAGAGCGAATTTTGTAGTTTCATAATACTAACTAACTAGCCTTCAAAGAATGCAAGCGCACGGTTGCTCAACATATCCAATACAAAAAATTACTTTGGGCTTGCTAGACGGATGATTCCTTTGATACATTTGTAAGCGGGGATGGTTTGTTAAGGGGGGGGGGGGGCTACCTAAAAAAGTGGAAATTTTAGGTTCTCCGATTCGCTTCAAATTTGCACACAATGTAGCCCCGGGGAAGGCGCATCGCAGATGTAACAAACTGGAACCAATGCTTTCGCCAATTTTTCACTAGAGGCTCCCAAAAATTCAATTTTACGTGTAAATCATAGGAGCAAAAAAAAAGTTTTTTGTGGTTGCAAAGCGCCCCTTTACTCGAAATTTTTGTTAACACTGACGAAGCTGATTTTCACATGATTCGATAGCCTAACGTCATATCTCCACCTCTATGATCCATTTTTTTAAATTTTTGCCCATGGCCTGAGCAATGACGTCAAATGTGAAATTACTCAAATTTGGCGGGTCCAAAAAACGGCCATTTTTTCACATTTCGCCCTCGATTTTAAATTTGAAATTTACATATCAAAAATCCGGATCATACGATTTCGCGCATACTTGTGGGCTACTACTATGCCAAGTTTCAGCCTGATTGGCTTAATGTGGTTTGTGCTAGAACACAAATGTCCAAATAAGGGCTACTTTTCGGCATTTTGGCGTACTTTTGCCTATGTAAATACACTGACAAACGCACTGAACCAAAAGTGCACCTTCAAGCTTAATTGTTCTTATCTGAGGTAGAGGTGCCTTTGGGGAGTAACATATGTGAAAATAAGCAAAATTGGGGAACTTTGATTTTTGACCTGGGTAGCCCCCCCCCCTTAAGGGAGATGATGTACCCCGTGACACTTCCACTGGTTAAAGTTATGTTTGGGGTATTTTATCCGGGGGATGATTTACCCCGGGGTGTTTCATCCCCCGGATGATTTTTAAGAGGGATAATTTACCCCTTGACAACGGTAGCACATAGCAAATCTAATCGCAGATGTAACAAACTGAAACTAATGCTTTTTCCAGTTTTTTACTACGGACTCCCAAAAATTCATTTTTACGTGTAAATCGGGGCAAAAACTATTTTTCTGATGTTACAAAGCGGACTATAATGAAATATGATCCATTTTTTTTTATTTTGCCCTTGACTTGAGCAGTGGCGCCAAATGTAAAGTCATTCAAAATTGTTGGGCCCAAAAAACGGCCATTTTTTCACATTTGCTAGTGGTTAGTGCTATACCAAGTTTCAGTTGATTGGCTATATCTGGTCTGTGCTAGACCTGCTCAACTGACTGCTATTTATCGGCTTTTTTGCGAACTGTTTTGCCCATGTAAATCACTGACAAACGCACTGAATCAAAATGAGGGCGCATCAAAGCGGTCAATTTTTTACCGCTGATTTTTTGCTTTCAATGCCTTTGTAGTTTACATATTTTTAAGCGTCATCACCGCAGACTTGGAACCCAAATCTTCGGTACAATGTGCATTGTTGTACGTAGTTTTTGTACCTTTGTAGCTTTGTAGTTATCAGAACCTACAGTTTTTTGTCATTGAAATACGGCTCAAAAATTTTCATCAGCTGTATTCTGAATTATTTTTTAAGAACTTTTGAAACAAAATAATCACTGTAAAATAAAAAAACAATACAAACGTGTACGAGAAAAGTCTGACTTGCATGAATAGAATCAGTCAATCACAATACAGTGGGACAAAAACTGTACGCTAATCTAAGACAAACCCATCCCCAATTTGCAAGCTTGACAGCATAAAAATGACTTGCAAGTTTTGTAATACTAGGGGGTTCCGCCCGGTTATGCATACATCCCAGTTTTCAATACGAAGGGTTCGGCCAGTTATGAATACTTGGAATCCTAGTTATGGCTAACACCGCCTAATTATGGCTAATGGCAAAAACGCAATGTTAATACATACCATATTATTGCTAATATATTATATTGATTATAATTAACGAACTATTAATGGTAAACTGCTGCTACATAAAGTTACCAAGAGATGAACAATTTAAACATGTGTGCAAATCTGGTTTGGTGCCGCTGATGCAGTTGATACAGTCACATGGCTCATATAATTACTATCATATATTAACGCATCATAGGTATCACACATTTTTGGAAAGCGAGGGCATCAAAATTACACCAAACTTCCTCAACATGACATGTAGAGACGACACAGGTGTTTTTTTACCGTTTTCTGGATATACCTAAGCACAATCGGAACTTCTGTAAGTTAATTTTACAATTTTGGCAAATAGGTACAATTGAACTGAGCTCTCAAATCTTAGCTGGCAAGCCCAATGTTTTGCTGATAATCCTGGAGCCAATAAGCCTTTCCTGAAATCTACTCTGTTTTAGGCATGGTAAAATTTTCAAGGGTTTCTGGGGTTTTAGAACGAATCCTTACCCCAAAATTATATGCAGTTTAAGCAATATTGCTGAAGTATGGATGTAGAGATGGTGTAGCTAAATTGGTAGTGATTCCCGTCCGAAGTCCATAATATATATACAAACAGTTAGCAACATCACTGATCTGTATAACATATGAAAACGACATTATCACCAAGAGTATGTACATAGAAATCTTCAATATCCTAGTTCTTATTGCTAAACCGGAGTGTTAATTAACACCGGAATGTTAAAATTACACATGTGTTTTGTGAATCAGCGTTCAGTTTGATGCATGGTAGCCGACTAGCGAACCGTAACAGCGAAAAAATTGTTTTCACAGATTTTTTGAGCGTTCTTTAGCGAGACTATCTACATATGAAGCCAACATCTTCAGTTTTCCACAAAATTGTTTTCCGCATTAATTCAAAAATCTTATACCTGTTTACGTAATTTTCTACTTACTTGATTTTGTACAGATCCAGCAAGTATCAGCTTTATCTTACAAGGGCAACCTTGTGAAGGGCAAGCAAAGTTTGTATACAAGCTACCAGGTCATTACTCAATCATAGAAAAGTTAATTTTTGACAACTTACATATATATGTACAGTAGCCAGCGGAATTATCTACCTATGACGCTGGAGTCAGCGTCACTGACTGCAGTTTGGAGTCAGTGACTGCAGTCATCTGCTGACGTCACAGGTTCATAAAATTGGACTGGATGATTAAATTTCATCCACTGACTCCGGAGTCAGCATCAGTGACTCCGGAGTCGGAGTCATCTGAGTCATTCCTAGCTAATATACGTACGTTTGCAGACAAAAATACTTTCACTAGTCTTAGGGCTCTTTAGTTTCATATCAGTAACCATATGTCAACACAAGCACAAAATTTAACAACCACAAAATGCTCAAAACAAAGCCCAAGAATTTAACAACAGCTAATAAATTGTAGGTCCGCGATTAGTAGGATGATATTCAGCCTTCAAGTAGTATTTGAGTTCATGCCATAAATTTTCTGTAGCATTTAAATCGGCGCTTTGCGGGGGCCAGTCAACAGTTTTTACTTCGTGTTCATTCAAAAATTAATTTGCTACACTACAATTTGCAAAACGAATTTTGTATATACAACAGCAAATAACTGCAGATCAAAAATTAAAACGTGCGAATGATACTAAATCCGACCCTGTTTTTTATCTAACTTTTTTTATCTGAATGAAAACAATTAAAAACTAAAAACAACTAAAAAAGTTTAAAGAACTAAATTTAAAAAGAAAATTACTAAAAAACTGTATTCGGAAATCAGCTAAAAAATGGCAGTTTAATGACGGTCCGAGTACCAAAAACGTTATGTGGAAAATTTGTGTATCCTGAACTTTGAAATATTGTTAGTTAGCAGTAAGTTTTGGTTGGTCTTGGTTGCGAAAAAGTATTTGGCTGTTTAAAGGGGACCCAATAATAAATTCGATTAATCTAGATCTATTATGCACTTCTTTAATTGGTTTTATAATCACGCAGTATTACTACAAATAAGTTACTAGTTATTATTTTATTACTTATTTTATTCATTTTATTAACTTAAATTTCATGTTTACTTAATTTTCCACAAAAGTTTAAATTATTAAAGTACATACTACATGCTGTTACTAGATATTAGTCTTAAGTTACCAGGCTTTGTATTTTTGGCGGTCTTGGTGTTTCTTAAATTGCGCGCAAGGCGTATTTTTTCGAACTTGTGTTGTATTTAACGTTACGTATGCAGTAATAAAGTTTGAACACATTAAGTGTTTTTTTATTTTAACTATTGAAATTGCATGTAAGAGTAGTTACTGTCGAATTAGTATAGATAATTATATATAAAAGGAACAAATACATGCCTTCTGGTCACCAATTTGGAGTAGTGGTCAAGTCATACTTGAGCTTTGTTTGTTCTGTTCTTGGGCTTTGTTTTGAGCATTTTGTGTTGATTAAATGTTGTGCTTGTGATGACATATGGTTACTGATATGAAAGTAAAGAGCCCTAAGACTAGTGAAAGCATTTTTCTCTGCAAATGTACCTACATTAGTTAGGAATGACTCAGATGACTCCGACTCCGGAGTCACTGATGCTGACTCCGGAGTCAGTGGATGAAATTTAATCATCCAGTCCAATTTTATGAACCTGTGACGTCAGCAGATGACTGCAGTCACTGACTCCAAACTGCAGTCAGTGACGCTGACTCCAGCGTCATAGGTAGATAATTCCGCTGGGTACTGTAGTTACTACCCATGAAGGCTTGAGGATACTCAAACCGCTGCCTTTTGCCCCCGTTCTCATAGGCACAAATAAAAAATAGCAAGCAAATTCCTATAACAGACAACATGGGCGTTCCTACTACGCCAATATGAATTCAGATATTCAAAATAAGCTAGGTATTGCTTGGTAAAGCTGTATATATTTAATTGTTGGTCTTAGTTCGTATTTCTGCTTCGTACCTGTTCTTATTACAACCTAATGAAAACCTGCCTTGGGTTCGCAGTGATAAAGTATCGAGGTTAATAAAAAACTTTTAACACTGGATACCAGACTTTTTTGCTAGCAAGCAAGTTTACCTAGTTTACTTAAAGTTTACCTAGTATCTATCGCAAACTTTGTTTCATCTAAAATAGTTCCGTACTGTTCCATAATTTGACTTTTATTAACTGCTTTGACATTATGGATAAAAAACTACAGTATGAAAAAATAGTTAAAAACAAATGAACAATAGTGAGATTAGTACGTTCATAAATGACCAAGAGAGAACTTCAGGGCCTGTTTACACTAATATGTGACAATGCGGACAAAACATACAGAAGGCACACTAAGTGATACTTAATTTGGCATTGCACCGCTAAGAGTACGCAAACTTTATGTACTCTTGATATTAGTCATAATTGGTACGCCTTACCCATGACTAGGCTCTTTGTTTTGTCGGTTATTCATAATTGGCGGACCCCCCAGATTTTGCACCCCTTTCAGTTTTTCCAAATTTTCTCAACACAAACATAATAACTTTCAAATGTAAAAATATGTACGGAGTCTCCAGAAGTCACTGATTGCTATAGTACAAATTTTTTGTTCAAATACTTACCAGAAAATTATATCCAAGCCATTCAAATTAACAAATCAGACCCATTTATTAGAAGGGTTCCGCTGAAAGATGAGGTGTACATACGTACAATATGCCAACTGGCTTCGAATAACGTCACATGACATACTTGAAATTTCACTGATTGGCTGTACAGATGTCACGCTTTCATTTGACTGCTCACTTATGACTCTGCTGCTCACGTGACCAATTATCTGAGCCACTAAACTTTGTCTTATTCATAACTAGCCGTTAGCCATACCCGGGCGGATCCCCCTACCGTAAGTTCTGTGTTTTTTGTATTTTTTGTGTGGAAAAATCAACATTTTTAACGGCCGATTGCACCAAATAAGAATAGCTAATACCAGAATAAGGCCTATTCTGGAGTAGCTATTCCTATTCTTATTTTAATCTTATTTTCCGTTGCACCAAATAAGAATAGGACTAAATTAGCTAATCCTGAAATTTTAGAGAATAGGAATAAGAATAAGTATACTTAATCTTATTCTTATTCTAGTTCTTATTCTTATTTTCGTTGTCACGTGCATTGTGCAGGCCAATGAAAATTTCGTCTAGATTTAGATTAGCCAATAGATGACTCGCAGCATTGCATAGAAATTTTTCCTTTCCCACGGGTTGAAACGTTCGATTTATATTTTCGTTCAGCTTTACTACTGCCTCTGTTGTTTTGTGCTGATGAATATGGATCAAAACTGAAGCTCAGGCACGTGCTACCAATTTCACCTCATTTGAAGATGATGTGGTGATTGGAATTTTTGAGAATGATCCTAATTTGAAAAGAAGAGCTTTAGATCCTAAAAAAGATCAGAAATCAAAGCGCGACAAGGAATCTGCTTGGGACGCTGTCAGCAAACTGTTCAATTCCACAGCCGGCGTCACTACACGAACTCCAGCCCAGCTGCGCAACCGATGGAAGACCAAACTGCATGACAAAAAGAAAGCCGATGCCCAAGTTAGTTTCTAGCTCCATTATCAAGTAGCTGTTAAAATCAGCATTTAAGGTGATAGTTGCGTTTTCGAGGTTTTCGTGATTTCTATGTAAACTTAGCGCCAGCTCTCATAGTCATAGAACTCAAGTCAAGAATGATACTTGAGTACGACTACTGTGTTTAATGCAAAACAACGCTTGCGACTTGAATCTGTACATAAACGCTGAGCTATTGCCTTGAAGAAAATCACTTAAAAACGCAATTAACGCCTTAAGCTCAATCAATACTTTCATCCGTAAATGTGCAGAATGACGCCGCTAGCAGACTAGTGTATGGATCAGCCAGCAACTATGACGTCATTATTTCGTAATTTTGTCCGCAATAAGAATATACACCTGTAAGTATGAATCGACCCTTAAACTATGAGTTGACTATTCAAAAACGTGTTCAATGCATCAAGGTTCAAGTCTTGTATTCTAATTTAACAAATCATAATACAATTAAGAAATTAGCAAAAAGGTGTTTCAACTAAAAACAATCACAGGAAATATTCCCGAACAAGGGCATTTCTAGCCGCAATTGGACCCGCTTGAGCAGCTTGAGCTACTGGAAATTCATCCTCTTCTGGTTCGAGTTCAAAATCGTCAAAAAATTCTTCCTCGCGGCAATTCCTAGCAATGTTGTGCAAAATAGCAGCAGCAACAATGATCACACTCGCTCTTTCTGGACGAAATCGCAACCCAAAATGCAACGCAGGAAATCATCTTTTCCATATCCCAAACAGTCGTTCCACCGTTATTCTGGTTCGACGATGTGACGTATTATAGCGTCGTTCTGCTTGAGCAGTTGGGGCATTGATGGGTGTCATCAAGTATGTCTTGAGGGGGTATCCAGCGTCCCCAAGAAGCCGTCCATTAAATTCGTTCTCGTCAAAGCAAAACTTGAGGCTGCAGTTGTCAAAAATTCTGGCATCGTGCGCAGATCCGTGCCAGTAAGCCACAATGTCACGAATTTTCATATCGTGATCGCTAACAACTTGCACATTAATCGAGAAAATGTTTTTTCTGTTTCGCCACTTTTCACTGTTTATTCCACCAGGATTACTGATAGGAATATGAACACCATCAATGCACCCAATGACACCCGGAAAACCGGCAATTTCAAAAAAGTTCAGTCGGACGCCAGGAGCTTCAGCTTGCTCCACAAACTTTATAAAAACTCGACTATGCTCAGCAATAGCCTCCGCTGTACGATGAATATAGCGAGATACAGAGCTTTCGTGGCGACTGGTAACGGTCTGCAAATCAACGTTAGTAAGATGAAAGGATCCTGTAGCCAGAAATCTGAAAAAATAATAAATATAATAAATAAATAATAAATCTACAAAAATTTTCATATAATTTATTTTTGACTTTATAGAAAAAGCAGAGCCTGAGAAAAACCGGTGGGGGAGAGCCAGACGACTATGACGAAGACCCTCATGTGGCCCGTGTAAAAGCTCTTGTCTCCGGCGATTTCCCCGACCAGGTCTGCAAATATGACTCTGACGCCATTTTCGACAATAATTCACCAGTTCTACTCACCAAAGGAGCCATGAAAGGTAACGTATTAACCCTTTACGGCCCAGTGTTTTACTTTGGCAAAAGTGTGCAAAAAAGCCTAAAGGTAGCCATTAGTTGGCATTAGGCTAAAAAATCATGTTAGGCCATTTTTTGCGCCTATGATTTACACGTAAAATTTGATTTTTGGTAACCCCTAATAAAAAATTGGCAAAAAAATTTGGTTCCAGTTTGTTACATCTGCGATGCGCCTTCACTGCGGCTACATTGTGTGCAAGTTTGTGCCAATGGTTGCAGGACTTTAAATAGTAAAATTTTTGGAAAAAGTTTTCATTATCAAATGTTTTTAAATATGTTTTTATTTAAGTTTATATATGTTCTTCTGACCTTTTCGGATTATCCCTCATCTCCATGTGCTGAGTCTGACTCTGAGATTATGGTGCAGTCCAAAATTGCGTGCAGTAGTCGCTCAACTATCCGAACCCCAACTCCGTCTAGTCGAAGCGCAGGTGCAAAAAAAGTGCCAAAAGACACCGAGGCGAAATTGCTACAAATGGCTGAGACTGTACAGAACGCAAAGATGCTCGTCCTACGAACCCAGTTTGAGGTCGCATTCTTGCAGAAACATGAATTGTTGGAATCTATCGGTGGCTGCCAAAAATGTAGCTCAGGTGTGTTCCATTGTAATAAAAAACAGATAATTTGCATAACTTTACAAATAGTTTGCGTATGCTTTAATTGCGTAATAAATGCGTATGCTTTAATTGACACTTTTTAAGACGCACGCACACAAATTAATTTTTTTGAAAAGACTGCTTGCTGCAGCTCCGGAATTTCATATCCGGCTCTGATAAAATTATCTTAGTTTTATTCCATCAAATTCTTTTATTTTTAAAATTTTAAATTAGTTTGTTATCTGTTCCAGGGTTACACGGCGTGGCCGACTTGTTGGCAGAAATGGATTCAACTTGGTTTGAAGTAATCGACAAATAAGAAATGAGACGATCAATTAAAGCACTACAAAAACTGTGACCGTCAAGCTCGGTTCATACTTGTCCTTAAGAACATCGTGACAGACTGACAGGGACAAGGACAAAGTTTGGTCAGAGATACAAAGGATAAGGACGAGTATGAGCCGAACTTAACGGAAAAGATTCAACAAATTTTGCACTTGGTTCTAGTATTTGTTCTTACAGTTCTGGTATTTTCTTGTTACTGTTTGTTGGTTCTTATCGTTCGAACTCGTCTATGCTGATTTAAGTTTTGTTGTTTTACACAACTTTGTCAAAGCTTATTTTGTTTAGAATTTCTAATAAAAAGTTCTAATTGAACTTGAACTGATATTTTCGATAAGTGTTGCTATGCTTAAGGACACACTACAACCTGGATTAATGTACGTTCACGAACGACAAAAATTTTGACTTTCCACGGTAATTGCAAACAATAATAAAAACAGGCCTAAAATTATTTTCACAATTTGTTTCAATTATTCAAATTCGCTTACAATTTCAACGCCAATCTCAACACTTAATGATACTAAAATCGACAATAGTCAAATTAGAAATTAATAATGGTCTCTGCTGAAGTTGAAAATATGTCGGAGCAAGAAAAAGTGGTGTTGAAATTGAATTCATAATTGAAACAAACCTAGGATGCATTTAAAAACACTAGAAACAGTTAAGAATGTTACCTTAAGAAAATCAGCAGCTGTTCAAGGCTTGACGCAGCACGATTTCGGTGACTATCAAATCCAACACCGTGCACAAGCGGAAGTATGACGTCGCGAACGGTGTTTTTTGAAAATCGGAATCTTCTGCGAAATTCCACGTCGTTGAAGCAGAAAAAAGGATCTTCGAAGTCCAAGAGTTTCCTCCGAGGGATCGCAGGATTAGCGTCGTTCCGCTCCCGCAGTACATTAGCGAGACGCAAATAATCAGCCATAACGACAATTCAGCATAGAATGTAAAAATACACGAAATGCAACTAATATTTATCCCGCGCGCGCGTAAATTTAAACTTAAACCTGGTCCGGAACAGGAATAAGAATAGGAATAAAAACAGCACTTAGTCCTATTTTATTCCGATTTTATTCCTATTCTTATTTGGTGCAACGCTCGCTAATCTGATTTTATTCTTATTCTAATCTTATACTTAAACTTATTTGGTGCAACGAAAAATGGGTTTATTCCGATTTTATTCTGGAATAGCCTATTCTTATTCTTAAACTTATTTGGTGCAATCGGCGGTAAATCTCGTAACACTCACCGATCAGCACCAGAATTGAATATTTGTACGTTAAGTCTAAACAAGACTATAAATGTTTTTAGGTGTTTAATAAATGAATTCAAGGACAAACAATAAAAAACCACAATCACAGTTTCTTCGTTCAACGTTCTCAGATATTTTTTTACGCTAAACTAGGCTACACACGCGAAATAGCCAATTCTGTAACTAAAGCCTAAAACTAAAACAATCCGTACAAGCGGTAGTAGACTGCGCACATATTTTTGACGAGGTTCCTTATGTTTTTACTAACTAACATCTGACCGGAAATTGCTGAACCCTGGGACAAAACAGGTGGCGTGATTTTGTGACTTACTCGCTGTACTCTCGATGCTTGTTTGTTTTTGTCTCAGGGTCCAGCATTTTTTGGTCAAAAATCAGCAAGATGATCTGGTGAAATGGGGGAGAACTGTGAAGGAAAGGACACATAAATCATGAATGAAGTGACTGAACACTTTTTGGGGTACATGTCCCCCCGCATGATTCACCCCGGGGGAATTTTTCCGGGGGATGCTTTGCCCGGGAGTATTTCATGCCGCGTATTTTTTTTATGGGGGATGAAAAACCCTGTGACACTGTCACTACGGTTACATTTTGTGCAAATTTGAAGCCAATTGGAGAACCCAAAACTTTTGCTTATACAGGTACCCCCTGTGTAAGAACAAGAAAAAGAAAAAACAATACATATCACTTGTTTTTCTATTCTAAGGGCCTTTTTCTAAAATGGACTTAACTGGACTTGACTTAACTGGACTTAATTAAGTCCGGAATTTTGGAATGCAAAATCGGACTTAAGTGGACTTAAGTGGACTTAACGCTGCCAGTGGACTTAATTAAGTCCAGTCGCATTTCTAAAATGTCACCGGACTTAAATTTAAGTCCGATCGCATTCCAAAAATAACAGTGAACTTAAGTTGCCGCTGGATTTATTTAAGTCCGACTTAACCTTCGCACGTTTCTAAAATGGACTTAATTAAGTCCACTTAAGTCCGCGGACTCAAATTTACACGTATTTGGGAGAATTTTAAGTCCGCGTAACTTTACGCGGATTTAACGGACTTAAGTGTTTGATAGCTCTTACATAATCGTTTATAACTTTTGACATACTGAACCGATTTAGATGATCTATATGTCAAATGATAGCTAAATAAATGGGCTTTTTGATGACATACTTTTTAAGTTTTTTATTTTTTTAAAGTTGCTATATGGCCGATAATTATTCTTTTTCAGTCGATTACTGGCATTTTTATGGAACGTATGATGTTTCGTTTTGGCTGAAGTTTCAAGTTTAGAGCTGATAACCGTTGTAGGACTGAATTTTAAAGTTTGTAATAACATATTTTTTTTATAAAGCTTAAAAATTTTGTACCACTAACGAGTGCAGTAAATGTGGGTTTTCAGACTTACGCTTTGTCAAGTATGGTTGAAAATAATCTAGATAACACTATTGTGACACATAAATCCTGCTGAAAAATAATACGACACAGTTTGCTGAAATTACATGGTGTCGAGCAGTCATTCGAGCAGTCAATTTGACCAAATTTGTTGTCCTATACCTAGTGTTTCTTGTTATGGGCACTTTTGTAGTTTTTGATTGGCCGGGTGTTATTGATTACTCGTCTTATGATTCATCACGTGGTCCAGGTTTGTCATTTTTAGCCGAGTCATCACTAAGTCTCGACCACAGTGCTGCGCCATCTTACATTTGCGTCTGCATTTGGTCTGCATAAGTTTGGTTTACACATGGATGAACGGGTAGATACTAGGTACAGCTACGCTTTAATTTCAGTTGAACTAAATTGAACGAAAACGAAATGAAAACGAAAACGAAAACGAAAGCGAAAACGAAAACGAAATGCACGAAACTCAAATAATTTCTATTGTGACTTAAAAGTTGTAAGCCTTGATTTGATTAGTTTTTAATGGACTGTCTTTTTCTGCTGTCCTGAGTAGTGCTTTGCTATTCATGTTTGCCGCTCTCATTCTCAGCTGCGTAGGTAAATATACTAAACTTTAAGGAAACATACCGCAATAAACTTGACAGCTGAGACCGCCTCAGCTGCCAAATTACACAACGAGCGAAAACGAAAACGAAGCAAAGAGCGAAAACGAAACGAAATTGAACGAAAGCAAAAACGAAAGCGAAAACGAAAACGAAATTTTCATCAACTGAAATTAAAGCGTAGCTGTAGTTTACACTTTGGGTATGGTATTGATCGGAACATTGGAGCCCCGGATCACCCGTGGGTAACCAGTAACCACTTCGATCCGCAAAACCAAAAATTATCACGCAATTCCAAATTTTCAGAAAAAGGGGTATTAGCTAAATACAATCATCAAGTATGGTATCTTAAAATGGCGAGTCAATTGTGGGTCGCGGGTTGACCTGTACGGTGCAGGTTTCTTCCTTGTGTACGTACGAATGTACTCTTGGTACGAACTACATACGAACATCAAGCCGAGGGTTTGGTTCAGTCGATAATTTTGACCCGCGTCTATCCCTGGGTTTTTATTGTAAATGATTTAAGCTCTTAAAAAAATTACATGCCGTCTCATACTCATTTAGGTACATACCTATATGAATATATGTAACAGCTAATGAATATTAATTTCGCACTAAAGAAATTAGCGTCCGTGTCCATAAATGACCAAGCCGCTATAAGTAAAAAGTATGTACAACAACTTTGGCAAAATTATCCGAGCAACATTTGGTTCAGCAACAACTAGACACTCCAATTTGGCACTGCAACACTAAGAGCACACAAATAACATGTACTCTTGATATTAGTCATAAATGGACGGGCTTAGCCAAGACTGGGCCTATTTTTTTGGCGGTTATTCATAACTGGCGGACCCCCCACAAGTACTACACCTTTGCTTTTTCCCACATTCACAAGCACAAACTAATGTATTTCCAAATATAAAATTATGTGCAGGATCTGCGAAAATTGCTGATTGCAGCAGTATAAAATTTTTGAAAGAAAACTTACCTGGAAAATATATCTGGGCCTTTAAAATTAGCAAAATGAGACAATTTCTTAGCTGGGTTTTGACAAAACATGAGGTGCCTTTACATTAATCCAATTATCTTCGGCTAACTTCACGTGACAGTCTCAAGATTTTCCTGATTGGTTGCCAGTATATCAAGCTTTCATTTGACTGCTCACTTTTTGCTCTTCTCCTCACATGACCAGTTATCTTATCCAATAAACTTCGTCTTATTCATAACTAGCCGTTAGCCATAACCGGGCGGAACCCCCTAGTGTTTCTTGTTATGGGCACTTTTGTAGTTTTTGATTGGCCGGGTGTTATTGATTACTCGTCTTATGATTCATCACGTGGTCCAGGTTTGTCATTTTTAGCCGAGTCATCACTAAGTCTCGACCACAGTGCTGCGCCATCTTACATTTGCGTCTGCATTTGCGAAAACAACATAATAAATAGTCTGTTTTTGCATGTGTGAAATTCATCAAGAATTAACAAAAAGTAAAAGTAAAGTAAAGTCCTTGTCCCTGTCTTTATATATGGGTGATTGATTCATACTCCTTGAGGACAGAGGAACAGTCTTTTACGCATGAAATAATGTTCAAACTCGATTGGATAAACTGCGTTTTAGTGATGTGGATCGGGTCGGATCGGTCCGAAAATTTGATGCGGATCAGATCCGTATGCTTGATTGGCGATCCCATCCGATCCGATCCGATCCGCCAATCCGATTCAAAATTGTGACTGTAACTGTGATGAAAGCTAAAAATTTCACTTTTTCTAGAAATATTGTTAAGTATAACCTATTATCATGAGTGTGAGTTTGTATATACATGATAAGATGGCATTTTTGCAATGAGAGCTCGTTACACAATCCCACGACCAAAAATTTTGGGGTCTTTTCCGTTATTCTTCCACCAGGGCGGAATTGGAATTTACTGAGCCGATTTGAATAATTTTTGCACCAACGCACTCCTCTTGACCTCAGGACTTAAAAAATCTAATTTTAAAAAAATTAAAAATTTAAAAAATTTAAATTTAAAAATTTTTGAAAATTTTTTAAAATTGTAGAGATCCAAAACCCAAAAATTCTTATATAAAACACTTTCCTCATCTCAGAAAATGAAAAAATCCGCATTTTGTATTAAATTTTAAAAATTTTATATTTTTTAAAACTTGCATTTTTGAAGTCTTGAGGTCAAGAGGAGTCCATTGGTGCAAAAATTATTCAAATCGGCTCTGTAAATTACAAATTCCGGACTACTGGGGGAATAACGGAAAAGACCCAAATTTTGATTATTTGGAAAATGTAAATGTCTTTGAAAATATTGGGTCGCTCACTGCCGCACGTCGCGGATACCCACTGGTTGGGATTGGTAGGATCGGAAAATTTGAGTCATGGGTCAACCCTTTGGTACCAACTTCAGACTGTGCGGGTCGCTGCATTTTGTCAAATCGGTGAATTCTGAAAAATTTTTCACGTATTCAATTCAATCTGGTTACATAAATTTGGGTACCGTTCGGTTAAAGTACGTAGCAATGTGAACAATGTACAGCCGTACACTGTGCAAATAGTACAGGGGTATCAGCTAATAACGATCAATTATCAGGTACGGTAACTTAAAGTGGTGGGTCAAAGTTGGTCGTGGATCGACATAGACGGCGCGGGTTGTATCCGGCGCGGGTTAGATCGTGGGTTACCCATAAGTATCAAACCGCGAGTTGGGTTGGAATCACGGGTTAAAAATTTTGATCCGCGTCGATTCTGCCTGTAACGAACAATGCCCAACTCTTGTGTTAACGAAAACAGTGTTGCAAGATTGTGCTGTAGGCGAAAATTAAGATATATTTATAAACAGTTCACTTCACTCATTTAGTACGCGTCTTCACGCAACTTGGGATGATGAAAAACCTCCTCTTTTCTTATGTATGCATAAACTGTAAGCTTCCGCTGATATAATTTGAGCAGTAGTTATACTTGTGCGTTTGATGGATCGCTCGAAAAGTTTGTGAAATTACGCAAAAATTTGTCAAATTACGAAATTTTGAGGTCGAGACTCAAAATTTATACTACCGATCCGGATCGCCGATCCGAAATTTTCAAGTCGATCCGATCCGGCAATCCGATCTGGCAATTTAAGCGATCCGATCCGACCCCCGGATCGGTCGATCCGATCCGATCCGGCGATCCGATCCACTACTGCGTTTCATTGAAAATAACTTAAAATTATATTAATCGCATTTGCTAATCAAAGTAAAACTGAAATTAAAATAGCTCAGAACGGGATAGCTCCATGGTTCCCCGATTGAAAAGCAAAAACCTTGCGATCTAGACTACCAAGGGACTCGAAAAGCCGTCGCAAAAGTGCTTTATATACTTGTAGAAATTTTTAGGGTTTCAGAGGTAATATAACATTTCAAATTTTCACGCGAAAAAATGCTCAAAAACACATTTTAAATTAGGCAACACAAACTAGCAGTTTTTTCCACTAGTCGACCTGCAACTGTCTGATTGGCTGTTCTTGGTGTCACATGTAATATGCCTCAATTTGATTGGCTGACATACGTAAGACCAAGAGTACATAATAGGATTATGTACTAATAATAATATTGTCCTATTATGTACTCTTGGTAAGACTGCTTCCGAACTGTCCCAAAGATGCATGAGTGAAAGTACATATGAATTAATCGCAGGTTAAGAACAGTATCGAAGACTTCGCAAGTCTAAATCAATCTGAGGCCAAGACCATACCACACAAGACCATACTGAACACAGAGACAGGCCTTAAGCGCGGGCATACACCAGCCTTAAACGAAAATTTTTGTTTTAGAATGGTAGAATACAGTTATTACAACTTTTTATAGTTGTTCAGGATGTAAATTTAAAAAATAAAAGCATAAAAAAATTTAAGATTTACATGGCTGAAAAGCGCAATTTGTGAGCTTTCGAATGACGTATTACACATGTAGAACGGTAAAACTAGTCAAAAGTTATTAACATAAACTCGTAAGCCACACAGAGTCTTAAAAGCCGAAGTTATTTTAGGAATGCAATCGGACTTAATTAAGTCGGACTTAATCGAGTCGGACTTCTGTGTTCCAAAAATACTGGACTTAAGTGGACTTAATTAACTCCGCTGCAAATTCAAGTCCACTTAAGTCCGACTTAACTGGCCTTAAACTTGCAGCGGACTTAATTAAATCCACTTAAATCCGGTATTTTTGGAATGCGTTTAAGTACACTTAAGTCCGCCGGTTTAAGTCCAGTTAAGTCAAGTCCAGTTAAGTCCATTTTAGAAAAAGGCCCTATGATCCATAACCTATTTTTCTTTACTTTACCCAAATTTTCCGAAGAAGTTCGCCAACCGAGACGCTCTCCGAACCGCTACTAGGCTAAATTGGCTATTTAAGCAGCTATTTTACCAGTTATTGAGTAAGAAAAAACACCTGTTTTAGCGCACATTAAAACTGAACATGAACCTTACAAATTTTGACGAAATAGGCTGAATAGGTTAAGCAAATAAATTTCCGTGATTTATTTATATGATGAAAAATAAAACAACGCAAATGAGATCTACAGTAATACTGTTATTAAAAGTGGTGTTGCCATTTTGACTAAAACCAGTATTGAGTGTTGCAGAAATTAAACACTTAATTCTAGCACTATTATATAAAACTTAACTATTAAACAGTAAATTGCAAAAATTGCAAGTTTTTTTTGAAAAGTGCAGCAACATTAAGTTTCAAAACTGGTATGCATCGCAGATTAATTTAAAAAACACTGACATAACCATATGTTAAGTTGAACCCTATGCCAACATGTCCGTTGTGAATTGTGATCAGCTGTGTTTAATACAAGTATGTTTTTTCAGTTTCATCATTGCCTTATATGAATTTAGTTTTAGCACGGTTACTTAGATATATGTATCAGTAATTAGCTGATAACAGTTTACTAACTTTGAACTAAAGAAAGGCAGTCATCTTAATCTTGACAAAAGAGTAGTCACAGAAAACTGTGCTTACATTAATGACACTAAATTTTCAAAATGATGTTAAAATAGAGTTAAAATGTTGTATGTACTTTTAGAGTGACTTCAGCGGTTGGTCGTCGCAATTTACCGATGTTGACATTAACGACAATCATGCCATACCGATGTAGTGGCACATCCTGAAGGAGGACCGGGATATCCGCGAAACCAGCATCCTCCGTTGACACGATGTCGCCCATATCAACGGAGTACAGGATTTGGAGGCGACCATCCGTGATAAGCAGGAGGGTCCGATCGTAATGGGACATCATCGTTTCTGTGACTCAGCGTTCGAGTGGGAGGCGCTTCGTGAAGTAGGTGCCGCGAAGCATCTCCTCTCTGCACTGCGTGAGCCGGCGTCCAAACCCGTTTTGGCCAGTCCACATGGACATGTGCCGACATGTCGATGAGCCTATGCTGAAAGAAGAGCCAACAGCTAGCGCTCCAGCCGACGAGTCGGAGAATGACCCCCCGGCGGAAAGTGATGACCAGCAACCTCTGATCATCGATGAAGACGCACCACAAGATCAGCAAATCGTCTTTATGAACCAGGATAGCATGCCGAATGACGGCTGTGGTCTTCCAGATATCCACCATGCTCCTGTTTGCCAGGGCATGTCCACTCCTCGCTGTATCGAGTACCCGCACTCGCCAGCCCAGGAAGCCCAAGCGCCACCATTTCCGCCGCAAACCCCATTTCCCAATAACCAAGGCCCGTTCATCCGACTTCCTGCTCCACCAGAATTTGGCGCCGAACGACCATCGGCCTTTCGCTCTATTGCTCCCAAAGCGATTGCCCCTATCCCAATCTCAGTCTATCAAATCCCGTTCGCCATCTACACCCCGCGAATGGCTATTGAGATGACCGCCCCATCACGCCGCCAGCCGTTGATGAGTCACATTGAAACCCCCGGTCCCCCAACGATTGTTTCCCTACAGTTCGTGCGATCGGCAGATGGTATACTACATCCCATGCAGCCCCTGCCGGGCCCTATTGGACCTCCAGTTCGCCGAACCAATTGACCACTGGACTACCAACTATGCCTATCCGGACTCTCTTGACAATTTGACAATTTATTTATTTATTGGTTAATTATTTATTATTTATTTATGTTATTTATTGTTTATTGGGAAAAAGGTTAATTTTAAATATCACGGTTTAGAAAGTTAAACAACTATAAAGGTCAAGTTTAGACTTGAGGTATACTGTAGATAGGTAAAACGTAGACATGAATAGTTACGTACGTCACAATTAGATGTGTTGCAATTTTTATTAAAACCGGTATTAAATATTGCAGAAACTATAGCTACATAGCATATGTATTGCAAACACTAATGTAAAAACTATACTTGAACAGTAAATTGCAAAAAATTGCGGGTTGTTTGCAAAATACAACAACAGTAAAATTCAAAGCCAGCATGCGTCGCCCAAACGCTACCGTATAAATGCTACAGTTTAAAAACTAGACACTCACGACTGCGCACCGCTTGCGGAATCGAAAGACTGGGCCCTGTGTCTAAACAATGAATTGTGATGAATTAACACCACTGATGCAACATAGAAAATGGAGTGTAATTTTGCATTTACACAGTAATTTTGCTTGAAATTTTGGTGACGGATTGTCAAAATGTTGCATAACGTGAGGTTAAATTCTCTTCAAATTCGCTTTATGAAGTAAAAAATATAGCTAACTTAAAGTCATTTCATTAGTTAGAAAAATTAGTAATTTTTTCAAGCCACCAGTATTTGCTCATATTTGGGACTAATAAAAGATTGTGACTTAGCTATACTTTTGACATTAGTAATCAATAATAACAACGTACATGACCAAATTTCACCCACACATTCTGTAACATATTGGTGACGGGTCGTGAAAATTGCAAACAGAAGTTGTAAGTAATTGCGCGGCCGTCTCAGCGGCTGACCATGACGTATATACACGTGTGTGAGTGAGTATGTGTGTGCCCGCAGCCAAGACAAAAGTTTAATGTGGCCTCGATTTTTTATGCAGTTGGTATAGTTTAAAATGTATGCATGTGTGGATGTCTGTTTGGTCAGTCAGACTGACATTTCAAATAGCGTGTTTGCATAGCAGCTGTTTTGGACAAATACCACTTTGGCAGCAAAAAATTTGGAAGGGGCTGCATTGCAATAAAAAATTTACTCCTCCTACTGAAATTACTGAAAATCTTGCACCGTTTTCGTTCTGGAAACCCAAAACGACTAAGACGGAAAAATTTACTAAAAATTTCAATCTTTTCAAATTTTTCCTACAGCGCAGTCGACAATTTAGTAGGCCCTTGCCATGTATACTCGGAAATTTCCTAGAAGCGTGTGTATGCATGTGTTGTGTGTATGTGTGTGACTTGTCAGTCTAGCTGACCCTTTAAATAGTGGTCAGCCAGACTGACTCATTAGATAAACAGCAGCTGTTTGCGCAACGGCTGTTTTGGCAAAATTTGAATTTGCCAGTTAGAGATGTTAAAGTTAGAGATTAGATAGACAGTTAGAGATTGATTAAAGATTAGATTAAACTGTCTTTTGCCAATAATTAATGACATCGTCTATAAACTTATACAGAATTTGATACATCAATTATATATGTGCACTACTTTCCTCTTGTGCATAAAATTTGTATGTCTATTCAAACATCAATATTTCAAATTAACGTATTAAACATACTGTTTAATCTAATCCGTTTAATTAATTTTAGAAGTCGGCCAAAAGCTACAGTTAGGTTGTGGGTAGAATATTGTGTAATAGAAAAGCCCCATACGAATACTCGTAACAAAAAATTTTAAATTTCGAGGAGTGTTGATGGTTTCTGAATCTCTAGTTTAATTTTTTACCACTGGCTTGGACCAAAATAGAATAGCTTGAGAATAGAAGTACTTAAAAATAGTTAAATTAAAAATTAAAATTAGTTAAAGTTAAATCTCATTTAACTCTAAAGACGTCTTCAGTTCCTTTGTTTTCACTGTTTCCTTGATAACGGGTACACATGAACACACCATAATGGTTACACGCCACAAATCTAATATATATATAAGATTTTATTTAATACTGTAAGATGATAAACAGCTGTGAAGTAAAATAGGCAGCTCAGGGGGTGAGGTCTGAAATGGCCCAACTCTGAATTGGCCCAATGCCTATCATTGGCTGTTTGGTTTGGGGGCTGCCAGTTTAAACTCAGCCAGTGTGACTCTTTGGCACCCAGTTGATGTGCATTTACAGTCACGCCACCCACGAAGTTTACGACCTTATTGTAAGAAGGGCGTAGCCAGGGGAAGCCCCCTTTTGGATCGACGAGAAAATGTTTTCCACGATTCCCGAAAAGTTAAAAGAACATGCTGATTTTTAGGCAAAAATGCCAACTGTCTGCATGTTTTAGAGGTCTGTTTTACAAATTATTTTCATGACTTTGCTGAGTCGCCCCGCTCTCTAGACCCCTGAACTTTCAATTAATATAATAAAAATAGTAATTAGGTAATATATGGTAAGCACAGTACTGAAATAGAATAAATGAAATTGAGATATAAAGAAGACCACTAGCTATCTAGAAAAGTCTAAATTGTGTATTTAATTGGACGTTTTAAAAGTTGAAAAGGTAGGACCCCCCTCCTTTTTGAAATACTGCATTGAAAAAAAATTGCTTAGGAAGGACCCCCCTCCTTTTTGAAATACTGCATTGAAAAAAAATTGCTTAGGAAGGACCCCTCTCCTTTTTGAAATACTCCATGTGAATTTCGTCTATGTACGTCTAAGTAAAAATGCGGAGCATATTCCACAGCTGATCTGTGCGTGCCCGGTGACTGGCTGAGCAAACGAATTCTCTTATACGCAAGACAGCCAATAGCAAGCGTTGGGCCAATTCAGAGTTGCGCCCCTTCAGACTACGCCCCTCAGGGTACTTAAAATGATTTACAACAGCTCAAGTAGCTCAACGATAGTGCACTGGTCTGCAGATTTAGAGATGGGTTTTTTGAATCCCCCCTGGGTCATTCTGATGATGATGCTGTCTTTCTTTCAATAAGTCTCTTTCTTGAAACAGCCCTCGAGAGTAACACGAGAATACAAATTAGCTCTAGAACAAGGTTTGTGCAAACAGCCGTCTATTCTTTTTTTGTAGGTAGTTTTCTAAACTCAAGCCATGGTTGTTTGCAAATTTCAGACGCTCTAAGCGAGAAAGTTACAATTGTCAGCGATGTCCAAATCACGGGTTTGTACAGCAACGCAAGCGGCATGTCTGTGTCCTTGCCGAATGGATTTGAGATTAATGGGTTTTGTTGAATGGCGAATTTCATCAATAGTGTTTCAGTCATGGTTTTTAAAGAGTGGCTTACATTTATTTACATAGTAATACATTATTTACATTATATACATTATATTATTATAGCGATGTCCAAATCACGGGTTTGTACAGCAACGCAAGCGGCATGTCTGTCCGTACCGAATGGAACACGGGTGTCAAAACAACTGCGAGTTAATTGAAGCTAGACAATTTTGGCACAAAAAATAACCTAGAATGAGATGGAATTGCTTCCCGTTGACGTTGTTGGAATAGATTCCGACAGCAGCAACTTTGAACATTGTCAGTTTGAGATTAATGGATTTTGTTGAATGCCGAATTTCATCAATAGTGTTTCAGTCATGGTTTTTAAAGAGTGGCTTACATTTATTTACATAATCATACATTATTTACATTAAAGACATTATATTATTATATTATTATATTATAATAATACATAATATTTGCATTATATTTAAATATAATCTCAGTCCCTACACTATATTTACAGTTTTACCTTATTGCTTTGCAATACAATATGTATAAATAATTTGCGCTCACAAAAAAGAGAAATGATAAAAAGTCTGGAGCCGCTCATTTGTTATACCGCGAACCACGGGGCTCTTGGAATTTGGACCGAAGAGGCGAGGGCCAGCGGGCAGAATTGACCGTGCGCCCGAGCCCAAGTGGAACGCGCTATAACGGTGAAAACCGGGGCAAAGTGCCCTAAATCGCTCAGAGATCTGCCCTAACTAGGTCCGGGGCACACACACGAATTCCCCAACAAATAGCCACAAAGCCCTCCAAGGGCTACTACAGTCAAAAGGCCCTAAGAAGCCCTAAAAAGGCAGTTTACAGGTTCAGAATTTTATTTTAAAAATGAAACTTTTATTTCACATAAAATTAACAATCAATTTATAACAAGAGGAAATAACAAAACTAACTCAAAAACATGAAAACTAGCTCGGGGGACCTAGCCCTAGATCTCACTGGCGCGCACACCTAACTACCTATCCCCTGTTCAAACGTGAGCGCGCCTCCCCCCTTCTCTTGGAAAAACTGTGACTGCCGTGAGCCAGTCACACATGAGTAGAATATATAATTTTGCAAAGTGGCCAGCTTGAACTCAGGCTACGTCCCCCTTTCCGAAACAACATTCAGAATAATAAACAAATTAAAATAATAATTTTAAATATTAAATTTAGATACTATTATTAGCGTGAAGAGTATAATTTATAAAAGTATGCATAAAAGTCTATTCACATGACACGTCATTGCTCAAAAACGTGTAAGCCTACAATTTAGGTATATTAAAGCGCTGGCAGCCTTTCTATTGTTATAAAAAACTATAGAGCAGAAGGCGGAGCGCTTATTCATGCGCGAATACCGCCAATTTGGAAAGTACGTAAAATACGTAACATGACGAACTGTGACGTGTGAATAGATGCATTTAAACGCGGTTTTAGACTAATTTCGACATTCTCTTGTTGCGGAAAAGTCTACCCCGAGTAGGGGGTAGCCCTAGTGATACAACACATTTGTCGTAACTCACCTTCCTTATAATGACATGAAGTGTCTACGATTTTAATTTAATTACCGGCTACGTTTTGGATAACGTATTTGGAATAACGACACTTTGAATTAACAGTAATATTTTACGTAACACACCAACATAGGGTCTTATCCAAAATTAGATTGATCGGATTATATTTAACTTTAACTCTGTAACGCAGCGTCATAGAGATAAAGAAAAGATTCGTTACGCACACATAGAGAAAATGTATGTAAGCCGTGTAGGACAAAATTTCAGCCGGCTATTTTTATTTTATGCTGTGCTACTAGCAAAATTAATTCGAATCTAATCCGTTAAATTCAATTTTGGATAAGGCCCTAACTTTAGGTTCAACAAAAGGGGAGAAAAAACCACGATCACCAAACTGTGTTCAATGTAAATTGCACTGTTAGACAGCGAAACTGAAGCGACACAGACACGTTTGCCCTTTCCAAAGCTGTGTTTGTAGTTCTTGTCAACTGGTCATAAACCGAAGACAAGTTATGGAAATACAGGTTCGTGCTATCAACTGTACATAATAGGAAAAATATGACACTGCTTATTATGCCATTGGGCGTGCGTCCAATGTGGAGCGTGAAATAGCCCGTTTATGTACAGTTTTAAGGGAGGTTACCCCGTACCGTACATGCAAACCCGTTCATAAACTGGCTATTCCGCGCTCCGCATGCGCACGCCCGTAGACATAATAGAGTGTCATACTCTTCCTAATATGTACCCTTGGTGCTATAATTTCAGCCCTTTTACATACCTGTGTAGGAGCTACCATATTTCACATCGTAGAGTACAAAAATCGTACAGTACGGCTCAAAATTAACAGCACAATTTTGAGCTGCACTGTATATTTGTGCAAAAATATGATAAATGTTTCAGGTTCGACTTCTACGTACTCAGCGAACACTACAAGCTACAGGAAAGTTCGAAACGTCACTAAGTGCAACAAACAATGTAAACATCTACAGTCCAGCAAGATCCTTTCTTCCAAACGTTCCTGCTAAACCGACACCTGCTTACGATCCTATTTGACAACGACATCCTATTTGCACAGTATCCATGACAATCAGTGGACAATCCAGCAGAAACCTGCACCATTTACCTTCAGGAAACTTGTCAGTCTGATACCTGCTGTTTACATGAAACTTACCAAAGCACTACGCTATTATTAATTGTTGTGCTTACTTACAATCAGAATCTATGTAAATGACTCAATAAAAGACTGGCAGAAAGTGTTGAGGCATACTTAGTCCAAACCCAGTCCAATAAAACCACAGTCAAGGTACTCACGAAATTATAAAACCCATACCTTGAATAAAACCCCCGGGGCCTTTATTCAAAACGTCCATTTGACATATGTCTGGGGCTGAGCCCTGTTACTCAAGTACAAGTCTTTCATTTGTATGATTTTCAACCTTTAGAAACGTTACATTGTAATTTTTATGCAGAGCTGTACGATTTTACAATATCTGCACTTGTTACAACTGGTTTGAGCAATTGGGCCCATATAGTCAGAAACACTTAACCTAGAAATAAAGCCACCGCCTTGAATAGAACCCTCGTTTAGACCTTCACGCAAAAATAAAGCCTCCGGGGCTTTATTTAGGAAAATACGGTAAGTCTAACGGCTCACGATCCTTTTCTAAAAAGTACCGTGGCAGTGATTGCATTCCAGATTATTATTATTATTTTTCTAGGATTAGATTCTTTCATAGAGTGAGCCGCACCAAAGTGACTACTGCTTCTGCGCTTGTATTTTTGGCAGGTCAAGGTACTAGTTGCCAATTGTTGTGCCAACGTAGCACGCAGCCTTGAAAAATGAACGCAATACAAACTCTCACGATACCCAGCCTTGGGCAAATATCCGCAACGCAACATTTAGAAGAAGCATTATTTTTGCAATTACAAAGAATACCATTCAGGCCTTTGCCAAGTTTGTTAACGTCCGATCAGCAAAGCTTTTTAACGTGGTTTAATCTCTACTACAGCTCCAGTCACTTAAGGTGGAAGTTTCGAATTTGTAGTTTTTGTCGCGATTCGCTCGAATCAACAGCTAACTTTATGAAATTTGGCACACGTATGGGGCACTTCTAGACCTATATATGGGCAAATTACAGGCTCTTTATAATCAGTTACACTATAGTTATCACAAAAAAGTTGTGTTTTTGACATTTTTTGGCTAACTATTTGCATTGC
>JASANF010021054.1:0-43364 GCA_030248245.1 Trissonchulus sp. WLG1_4
CACCAAAAGCCAAAAAAACAGTTAATTACATGCCACCATAAAATCCAAAAAATGGACATATCTACTATGCTAATACGAAACACTGTATCAGACAATTGCATAAAATTTGGTTTACAGTGCAATAAAACATTAAAATGAATATTATATGTTAAAAGCTCAAATAAGCTTCAGTTCGTTTTATAAAGGCCAAATTAGGTGAAGTTAGCTATATACTTTTCAAGATTATTGGATTATTATTATTTCTGAGGTACATACATAATTTGTATGCATATACGGATTTGTCTTGAGAGTACAAAACATTTGGTACATTTTAGTGTCATGCTTTTCCGGTAGGTGTGCCACGCATGCCCACTTTTTTTTAATCAAGCTACATATGGCTTTATCAGCAGCTTTGAGGAGTGTGCCTCCTTAAATAGAGTTCCTAAAATTCAGGTGAGACTCAGCTTTCGGGTGTCAGTCAATCACACTTGTTCCAGGAATTTGTGACGCAATAAAAACTACACTGAAAAGTGATTCCTATGTATAAGTCCCAAACTCACTGATTTTGGAGGGAGCCTTCCTCTGATTCTGAAATGTCATGTGCGCTCAGGATAAATGACTTTGGCGAATAACCTTTTTTACTGACGATATTGGTCATAAATTTATATAAAAAAGCTAACAATTTTGGTATTAAATTGGGAAAATGAAAACAATTTCGTATTTTTTTTGTTATGCAATTTTCTCAATCAAAATGCGATGGCTATTATTCGCCCGAAATCGATTTCAGCTGGCGTCAATCTTCGGCAAAAAAACACAAAACTGTATCCCATAAAAATTAAGGAAACAGAACAAAAGACCGCTCGGTCACGAACCTAATTAATTACTGAAACCATCTAGCAAATAGAATTCACGCCATAATTGAATTAATTATCAGATGGGTACCAGCTGTGAAGTGCTTTTTCAATCACTGTAATTCACACGGTTACGTAAACCCTGGATATACAAATTTGCTAGAAGATCATTCACCCGTCAGATAAATCAGGATGGGTGGTCGGAAAGACAATCTGAGGACAATTAAACAAATATTAATTTCGGGTTCACGATTAATTTGTGTGACGCCAAAAGGGCATTCGATTAGTATTGACTAACCAGGCAAAATGTTTTGACAATGGGTAAATTAACCTTGGGGCTTATTCTATACCAATTATTTTGATAGAAAGCAAAACAATAACCATAGTTTAGGTGAAAGCTCCCGCCCAAAGTGGGTTACGAAGGATTATGTAGGTACGTCAAAATTTGCAAGCATTTTCGCCAAGTAACCTTGGAATTAAAAACGCCATAAATAAAAAATAAAAGTGCGGTTCCCTCCCACTAGACAAACAACACAAGTATAGAAACAAAAATAAATATAATTTAGTTATAATGAAGCATATGAATGTTTGGAAGTCGATAAAAGCTTTTGTTATGGTCGGTTAGATTAGCAAGCTTTCTTAAGGATACGGACAAGTATAAACTACATACATAGGCTACAACCAGACAAAACAAGTAAATAAAAATAAATAGCTTATGCTTAAAATAGACCAAATCTGAAAGCAACTCAGTTGCAGTCTAAACCCTTGATGTCCTTTTCTTATCTCCGAATTGTAACAACAAGTTTTCAGTGGGAAATTGAGTGAGAGTGGAATTTCGGAGGCAAAATAATGAAGACATTTTGAAAGACAATTCTCCTGAGAGTTGGCTTGGGCGTCCTTAATTTTGCAGAGGACAGAGTTTTGTTGAACGGCTTTCTTGTCTCATCTGAATATTGCCTCATTTACATGTCTAGTCAAGTCAAGGCTATATTTTAGGCATGAAACTTTAGCCGGGGTATGAAACGATTTTTGTATCCGAAGTAGGACCGGTCAAATAATTGGCGAAAAGTGACGAAAAGCGCTGTGTTAAAGTTTTTCGTGAAGGAACATTAACAAATGCCGTTTTATCTCTTAGCTTCGGATTAGGTTAAGGTTTGCTAGGCTTAGTATAAGTTTTGGATAAACCTCATCAACTCAAAATCAGCTCAAACCTACACAAAAATTCCACATTTGAAATGTGGCAAGTCCCATACAACCAGCTGGTCTAAGATACATCCGCCGAACTGTTACATAAAGCTATATCAAGAGTACATAATCATACTATTATGTACTCTTGGTTATATGAAATAAAGGCTCACGTCATTTGCTCAATTTTTGAACGATTACGTACTTGTGTCCAGTTAGAAACTTTGCATAAAGCATTGACAGTGACGACAAAAAACTACCTTATCAGTGAGTTTTGAGTCATGCTTCGAAAACAACTTCAAAAACGGTACGTATGTACGTCCAAATTTTAAAAATTCCTATATTATGGTTCTTGAAAAACGTATTTTTGACTCAGCCGTATCCTAGAAGGCAGTAGTTGGTCAAAATGAATAATGACCGAAGAAATTTTGAGTTCTCTAGTGGTCAAAGAAAAAAACCATGAGTAAGATAAAAGTTGGTTAAAACTTGAGTTATGACCCAAAGTTTGCTTACTCACTAGAATTAGTGCTCAAAAAAGACAAACTTGAAAATTTATGAAGTGATGCTGAATAAAGAATTTTCAACGACCTTTGGGCTATTCACAAAGTGAAGGCAGACCAAAAATATCTGAAGATTTTTAGCACGAGAGCATGCACACATCAGGAGCAAAGATTCATTATCTTCGTCAGCATTCACGAGTACAGACACCAAGAGTACATGCATCCAAGTCTGGATAAACCTATCTATCATGAGTACACAGACTACAGACACCTCATCAGGGGTACACATAGACGTATGCATTAGGAGTACATCGTACATATGTACACATTTATTCTATCGCGAGTACAGAGTACAGACATACTCATAATTAGTGTAGATAACAAAACGGCAGTAAACTCCACTTGTAGCTACATGGCAACTGAGATCCGTACATGGCAAATTAATAGCATACCTAAGCACATGGCATCTAAGTAACGATAGATACCGTATTATGTACCTAAAATAAAGCCCCGGCCTTGAATAAAGCATCAGCCTTGAATAAAGCCCCAGGAAAGGAGCTACGACATAATAAAAAACCAGCTTTGAATAAAGCCCTGGGGCTTTATTTGAGGTGATACGATAAACATCTTTGCTTATCTTGTACTCTTGTTTAACCATTGGCTTGGTATATTAGCTGAAATTAAAATGCATAAACAGCAAAAACCACTACTAAAAACAGCGTGCGAACGTTTGAAAAAGTAAAAAGCAAAAACTGCCCTGTTAACTTTTTATAGAAATGTAAAAATAGAAAATTGACATTATAAATTCATAACGCAAGTCAGCCGTTAAAAGGGGAATTTTTAGAAACACAGTCCAAAATAGGGTCTCTGAAACTTTCAAAATACCAAGTCTGTGTTACAAATACGGCGTAATCTTTTCAGAAACTTCAATTTTGGGTGTGAAAATGAAATTAAATTGACAAAAGTACTAACTTTTTCACAAATTACACTTCATTCTGCCACTATTCACACACTTGTTACTTGCGTACGTCTACTGGAATGAAGAATCAACACGGAATTCAATTGTGCAATGTGTAAACTGAAGGTCTTTCTGTGTAACGTTTGACCATTGCGCACGTTAATTTATACAAAAGGCCGATTCAAACACAGAAATGAATAAAAAAAGAATATTCCAAACAAGCCCAATTTTCGGCAAAAACATTCAGTAAGCAAAAAGTTTTAATTTTCAAGTACATTGGCCAGAGGCCATCGTAAACCTGTTGGGACAGCTAACATGTAATTTTTGATGCACAAGGGTCACGTACTAATCAGACTGCAAAACCTTCAGATTTCGTTCAATAGGCATGTATGTCATTAAAATTTCACGTGCAAAGTTTCCAATGCTATGTTGTAACATAGGAACCTTATGAATAAATTTTAGTAGGCATTCTTAGCTACAAATTACAGGACGGTAGAATGGTATAGTGGTTAAGCTGTTGTACTCATAAACCGAAGGCTGTTGGATCGATTCCGGGGAAAGCAATTTTTTGTAATCTTTTTTACCATGCCTGTGTACTGTGTAGTGTGTAACGGCGGAAATTTCAAAGGCAGTACAATAACAGAAGCAAGCCAGCAAGGTAAGTAAGTAAGTAGGTAGACGGGTGCGATTTGACGGAGGCGGACCCGGACGTGTAAAACAAACTCCGCACATGAGCACTTTAACGTTAGCAGCGCACTAACAATCCAAAATCAAATGTAATATAGTATATACGCGGCGGCTAGCCGCCGCGTAAACATTAAGCGACTGCCGGGTTTTTGTTTCATCTACACATATAATATTAGTTAATAGGAAGGCATCCTGCAGGCTTATGTAGCTTAAGGGCAGACCTAGGGCCAATTCCAAATGGATTGAACGGATTAGATTAAAATTTGTTTGCCTAATAACTTATCTGAATGTTGAGGTTGAGTTAAAAAATTTTGTGCATAAGCGGAAGGTGCTACAAATAATTGCTATCGCAAATTTCGTATAAATTCACAAACTATGTCATGAGTTAATATTGGCAAAAGAAATTTTCATCTAATCCGTTATGTCCATTTCAGAAATTGGCCCCTAGACTTAGTCAGATATTTCCTTAATGAACATGGTGACCACCATTTCAGCACGTTTTCTTCAAAACTGAAGCCGTAGACTCATTAGTTGGCCGTGTGTGAAGGTTGCCAATACATAGGTATAAGCACGTAAAGACTAGGGTTGTTTTGATGTGGAAACTGCATCAAATCAAAATTTTGATGCAGTTTTGATTTTTGATGCATCAATTCAAATCAAATTAATCGATTTTCAAAAGGTCCAAATCAAATCAAATCAATCGATTTTCAAAAAGTCCAAATCAAATCAACTGATTTTCAAGAAGCCCGCATCAAATCAAATCAAATGGTTTTTGAGAAGTACACAACAAAGCAAATTAAATCAAAACTGAAAAAATTGCTTGGGTTCTGATGCAGTTTTGATTTATTTTTGATGCAGCTTGAAAAAATTATTTCTAGTTCGTAAAAATCTATTCTCAGCTTAAGGACGCGAGAATGCGTAATCCTATAGGGTATACTTACTATGATATAGTTTTATTATATAAACTGTACAGTTGCATTGTCCACATATGAGTAATTTTACCTATTAACTGTCAAACTTTGCTTTTAACCGATGCTTGAAAATGTTCCCTCTGCAAGAAGTACATAGACCCGTTTTATGTTTTCTGTGTAGATGCTCTTAACATAGCCACTACTGAGTACTGACTATTTGTGATATTCTATACAATTTTTTCGTAGTAGATTTTTTGATACGCTTGACCAAAAATACTACTAATTTTCTCTTGTCAATGCATGATGTATGTACTCTCGAAATCATTAAAATTTCGTTTGCGGTTCGTTTTTACTGAATGTGGTATAATGTTGCGACAAAGCGGTTACTATATAGATGCAAATAGATTGCTATGCGTGGCTCTTTCTGCCGACAGGACGCCCCCTCGGCCCGGCCCGTGATTAGCCTGCGGGCCGGTGGCGGGTTGTTATACACGGGCCTGGCCCGATGCCACCTGCTAGGCCCGAGCCCGCCCCACGGGTCATAGTTGTGGCCCGCGCCCGTCCCGGCCCGGCCCACAAAATGGTGAACGATTAGTACTGAAATTGGAATTTAAATATTATTTTGTCAATGATTATGGAATATTGACACTCAGGCCTCAGGCTTTTCGCAGCAGAAAGGCTTGTTTACATCTGCGATGCCCCTTCATCTGTTCTACTTCTACGTTGTAAACATGTCCAACCAATCAAAACAAGTAGGCCCCAAAAGGGGCAAGGTTCCTTTCCCGGTGTCTACCTTTCAGTTTTAAATGAATTAGTTCTCTATTCCATACTTACCGTAAGCTGCTATACCTACTTCGCATCTTACTCTACTTTATAACCAGCTTATTCTAACTTAATCTAAATACGTAGTACGTACAAAAAAGTGCTGCAGGATGTTAAACATCCCGCTGCACGAGCCATTTGGCTCAAAAGTTACACTTTGATCTGAGCTGAGCAAATCAGCTCTAAGAACAAGAAGCGATAAACAATGTTTTCTAATGGCTCTTATATACTGCTGGTGAAACATCCCGGTGCCGATTTTGAAAAAGTACATTGTTACAGCAGTGTACATTGATTATTGATTTTTTTGCATATACGCAGACAAAAATCAACAGCCAGCTCCCAAGCTGAAAATACACGTAAAACATACTGGCTATGCAGCCTGCTCAGTAGCGTTAAACGCTATGAGAAGTTATTTTCAAAAGAATAGTTCCTTCTCTAGAAGGAACAAAAATCACAAAAACCACCCTCGGTAGCATCCCGTTGACATTAGGCTACATAGTATCACATATTCACATATAATTTTTTAATTGACACTAGTTAGATCAAAACCGCATCAAATCAAAAGTATTCGAACATCAAATCAAATCAAATCAATTGATTTTTGAGAAGCCCACATCAAATCAAATCAATTGATTTTGAGAAGCCCACATCAAATCAAATGAAATCAATTAATTTTTGAGAAGCTCACATCAAATCAGATCAATTGATTTTTGAGAGGACCACATCAAATCAAGTCAAATCAGTTGGTTTTCGAGAAGCTCACATCAAATCAAATCGAATCAATTGAAAATGGGTCGCATCAAAACAACCCTAGTAAAGACTAAACTCTGTGCCTATATTGCCTATTGTGCAAGTGCCTATCTAGGTAAGTACAGATTGCATTGGGGCTATATTGACAAGTAAAATTGATGTGTGCCAATATTGGAACAGTGTTAGCAAATGTTCCAATATATGTAGGCACAAGGGTGTACAAAATGTGTTCTAAGGATGTTTTGAGTCATCATATTACAACAAGTTATGCCCAAAAGGGACAAGGTTCCTTCCCCGGTGTCTATCTTGAATTGGTTCTATTCCATACTTACTGTAAGCTACACTGTGTATTTTACTCTACTTTATATATACCTAACGTATTCCTATCAAATCTAACTGTATACGTAGTACGTACAAAAAACAGTGCTGTTGTATGTTAAGCGTCTCGCTGCTAGAGATGAGATCAGGGCCGGCTTTTTTGGCCCGGCCCGGCCCGGCCCTGTTGGAAATTTTGCTCGGCCCGGCCCGGCCCGGCCCTGCTCAAAATTTTCTACGGCCCGGCCCGGCCCGGCCCTGATTGGGCGTCGACATCGGCCCGCCCGGCCCGGCCCTGATCGGCCCTGATTTTCATTACTTGACAGTTCGATTGCGCTTGTCAGTTGAAGAACTTAGTGTGTTGCGTACTTGCGTAAAGGCTCATGCAATGCTACTGAATACCTACATAGCTTATTGTGTAAAAAGTTCATGTTAAAAACAGTCGGTATGTATGTATCACCAGTATCGTACCCAGAAAACAATTTCGAGGGGAATGACTTTTCGATTTTTTATAATCGGTTAAAATAAACTTTTTAGCAATTTTAACTCTTATAAGACGCTTTACAAAGCCAAGATTACTGAACCACAAAGTTGCAGAGGTCTGAAGAGGGCGGCCCCTAGAAAAAAATTGCCGATTTTCCCAATTTTTAGACCGAATTTGGTCAACTGGAGGCGTATCAGAAATTTTTCCGACAGAACAATTTAAGACACGTTCTCAGTGCAAATCGAGGAAAGTTTTCGCAGTCAAAAAAATCGATCTCCAATCCTGCTCAAATTTTGTCTAAACATTGTCTCATATGAGTCATTGTACTATGCAAAGTTTTAGCTCCTACAATTGATACTGGAGGGAAATATGATCTTTCAAAAATCAAAAATTGAGCTGGAAATTTGAGCTCTGAACAACTTTGCCTAATTGTTTACAAAACGTTACCGAAGCAACATTGAATCATAAAAACATGTTCCTAGGTATAAAAATAGCTGACAAAAACAATTCCAAATTTATGTTTGCTTTAGCTAGAAGAAAAATAAAAATTTAGGCCATTTTTTCGAAAAATGCAGTTTTTGCTAAAACACATTTTGGCCCCAAACGATAATCGAAACCCCGAATAAGGAAAATGTTAAAACGGAATTTGAAAGAGTTTTGTGAGTTCTAAAATATACCCAAAAATTAGCAAAATCGTGTGATCCTCCGGGGGTCAAATAATCCAAAAACTGATATTTTGCACACACTGGCTTATGAATACTATAGAAAAAAACACCCATTGTGCTCGGAAATTAACTTATTCTATACATCATTTTGCTTTTGTGTACATGCAGTAGAATCTGCTATATAATATTATATGGTTATTTTTATTCGGAAGTGTGGAAAATTTATGCAACAATGAATTTAAGTCGTTTGAGCTAACTAAACTCGTTCAATTAAAACCCAAATTTACTCACTAACTCCTTCAATAATACAGTTAATGCCATCGTTCAAATATAGTATTTACAAAAATAAATTGTCTTTAAAACCTACAAACTATATGCAACTATCAGTCCTGTCAAATAATGCAATCGGGCTCCGAATTGTCAATGATAATATCTGGTGAATATTTGCGTTTTTATCATATTATAACTAATCTACTTTCTAAATTCTATCAGTCACTGATTTCGCCTGAGCTGAAGCAACTGCTGTTAGGCAGGGTAACCTTAAATGTGCCTTATCGGGTTTTGTCCGATCATGTGGCTGGCATTACCTCTTACATGTACACAAGATCGCGCAGCTTAGCTCGACACTACATAGCAGAAAGTTCTCCTCAAGAAACAACAAAGTCCAAACAGGAAAAGTCATTAAACCGTGACCGGGTCGATCTTTTTTTAGAGTATATAATTGACCGTATGACGCCAATGCCGTGGGGAATGAAAACCACAAAAACACAATCCGGTGAGAAAGTAGAAATTCCTCCATTTCTTAGCCAAATTGTAAAAAAGAAACAAATAAAAAAATTTAAAGCGTATGCAGAGCAAACTGGAAAGTCCGATAAACTATTGGCTGATTCTACATACTACAAAATTCTTAAACTGCTAAAAATAAAGTACAGGACTGCAGTGCCTGGATTGGATAACAAAACAAATGCCGGATTAGAGGCGTTTGATAATCTCGAACAGCTTTTATCTAATCTGCATGAAAAAGAGCAGATCAGTTTAGAAGACATGACACAGAGAAAACAAGATTTGCGTCAAGCTAAGTCTTATTTACAAGGTGACTACAAATACCATGTTAAAACAAGTTCATCAGTAGCCGATCACTGCACTACCCATGCTTTGAGTGACTCAGAAAACTCATTGTGGAAAACTCAATGTACTCACCGTCACGACGATCAATGCCAACGCTGCACGCATGTGAACACTTTGGAAAATTTTCGGACTCTCGTGGACAATGCAAAATTTGAAGACGCTCACGAAAAATCGCAAACTGTGTATGACGTTGCCAATTGGCTTGATAGAGTTGTTAAAATGAAGTTGCACAAGTTGCGGTCAGTGCAACAAAGTTTAGCTAGAACAGAAAGATTAAAAATTTAATGTACGAAGAAGCTTGGATAGTAATGGACTTTGCAATGAAGTTTCTCCCCTCCGCTGGCCGTGAGGATCAAAATCGAAAAAAAGGGGATTAATTGGCATATTTCGTATATTGTACGTAAAACTGAGGAAGGATTTGAATATAGAATATTTCAGCATATGTTCAGTCAACACGTAGCCCAAGACTCGACAACAGTGGCAGCTGTACTTAATGACACACTAATTAGAATAAAACGAGAATGGCCTGAGCTAAGACAAGTGTTTGCACAATCAAACAATGCTGGATCCTACCATTCTGCAGCACTTTTGCTTTCGGTCAATGCCATTAATCGAAACCATCTAACCATGACATTTTTATCATGCGTTGCGATTTCAGTGAGGCACAGGACGGTATGCCAGTATACTTAATTTTTACAAGGTGTCTTTAAAACGAGAGGGTAAAAGTCGTGTGTAAAACGAGAGGGTAAAAGTCGTGTGTAGGCTTATACACGAATATAATTTTTTATATGTGTTGAGGCCATTTCTCACGCGAAAGCATTTCGCTCCATGGCACACGGACACGCCATGGCGTAAGTGAGGGAGAAAGTCGTTTTGCATTGAAGGGGATCTTTATCAAGAGCACGAGCGTGCAGCCTAGCGTGCTCGTTACGATGTTCCCTGGCATGTTCCCTGACTTGCGCCATGCAATGATTTTTCGTATGAAATGGCCTAATTTAGTTCTATTTCAACTCATGTGAGAACTCCTTACCCCTCATAGGTGCTGCAGACGCTTGTCACCACTAAATTGCCTACGGTAAAAATGGCCTATAGAATCTTAGATAGCGCTTTCGGCACTAAATGTGCAATTGGCATTTCAATTTCAATATCTGCAACTCGGTTAATAGTTCCAAACTGCTAATGGATGCTGACCTAACACTGTTTAGACCTAAAACTGTTGAAATGTGTTTAGCAAATCCAAACATAACAGTTTTAATTGTTTCAAAAAAGTATGCACTTTAGATTTACTGTACGAGCCGCCACTAATGGGATATGCGTTACAAAAGCCGCCCTCACGCACAAGGTTTCCTGATAATGTCAGAATGTTCTTAAATAATAAGTGTAACGAAGGTGACTCTAGTGGTAAAAAGTTTGATGCCCGTGACGTTGCTGCTTTGATGCGTAGTGTAAAAAATCCTATATTTGGAAAACATGTGTTTGCTCCAAATGAGTGTTTATCGTGGCAACAAATAGCATCATACTGGAGTTCAACGGCAAGAAAATTCAAACGAGAACATCGCGAAAGTGAAAAGACTGATGACATATTATACAGAACAACGAAGTTACAGAAGCACCGGACGATTTATATATGGACGATCCAAACATGGGTACTTTTGAAAACTTGATTGAAGAAACAATTTCGGAAGTTTTAAGCCAAATGCGCCATAACTAGTAGAAGTCATTCGGAGTCCTAAATACGCAAATAAGCTTTGAAGTTAAAATATGAACCGTAAAGTGTGTCTGCAATATATTTAAATGACAATAAAAACCTTGAATGTAAAAAATAAGTTTTTCTCCTTCAACTGTGGCAAGGTGTGTTCACTGGTACGTATCAACTTATCTCAGGTAAAAGCATCGAAGTCGTATAAAAATAGACATTCAGATAATTGTGAAACAAAAAAGAATTAGAATTAAAGTCTGACCACCAGTTAATTATTATAGTAGCATGTCTTTTGCTACTACTTGCCGTACTCTTGAGGATTGGAATCTATTCCTTCCGTAATTAATCACCTGTTTTCTTTCAAATGGTGTAAATATTTCTTATCAGACTTTAGTGATAGAATTTTGAAAGTAGACTAGTTATAATATGATGAAAACGCAAATATTCAACAGATATTATCATTGACAATTCGGAGCCCGATTGCATTATTTGACAGGACTGATAGTTGCATATAGTTTGTAGGTTTTAAAGACAATTTATTTTTGTAAATACTATATTTGAACGATGGCATTAACTGTATTATTGAAGGAGTTAGTGAGTAAATTTGGGTTTTAATTGAACGAGTTTAGTTAGCTCAAACGACTTAAATTCATTGTTGCATAAATTTTCCACACTTCCGAATAAAAATAACCATATAATATTATACAGCGGGTTATACTGCATGTACACAAAAGCAAAATGATGTATAGAATAAGTTACTTCCCGAGCACAATGGGTGTTTTTGTCTATAGTATTCATAAGCCAGTGTGTGCAAAATATCAGTTTTTGGAATATTTGACCCCCGGAGGATCACACGATTTTGCTAATTTTTAGATATGTTTTAGAACTCACAAAACTCTTTCAAATTCCGTTTTAACATTTTCCTTATTCGGGGTTTCGATTATCGTTTGGGGCCAAAATGTGTTTTAGCAAAAACTGCAGTTTTCGAAAAAATGGCCTAAATTTTTAAATTTTCTTCTAGCTAAAGCAAAAATAAATTTGGAATGGAATTTGTCAGCTATTTTTATACCTAGGAACATGTTTTTACGATTCAATGTTGCTTGGATAATATTTTGTAAACAATTAGGCAAAATTGTTCAGAGCTTAAATTTCCAGCTCAATTTTTGATTTTTGAAAGATCATATTTCCCGCCAGGATCAATTGTGGGAGCTAAAACTTTGCATAGTGCAATGACTCATATGAGACAATGTTTAGACAAAATTTGAGCACGATCGGAGGAGATCGATTTTTTTGACTGCGAAAGAGGCATTGAAAAAGTTCGATTATGGATGAGAATGTGTCAAACAAAAGATGGTAACGTCACATCAGACTATTACTCGTAGCATAATGTACACGTGTATACATGCATAGGCTTTGACGAAAATCACTAACAAAGAATAGTAAGCCACAGAGTCGCAGGGGTTTGGGGGCGACAGCCCCCAGGAAAAAATGAGGCAATTTTTTTATTTTTAGGCCAAATTTGGTCAATTGGAGACGTATCAGAAAATTTTTCCAGCCGGACCAAAAAAAACAAAGGAATGAGGGACCCTGTGTAAAAATTAACACTAAGCCTTGTATTACATTTTTTACTAAACCTAATAGAACTGTCAAACTGTAAAAACTATAAAATTCTATAAAAAAGACAAGTAGTATATATAACTTACATACAAATACAAACACAGAGCAAAATTGGAAAAAATGCGACAGCGACACACACTAGGAACACACCACACGAGTACACGACAGGCTGTTTACGCAGGCTGTGCCGTTAGCGTACATACATACGTACGTGTTTGCTTCTATAGCGCGTATACAATACAATAGCGCGTATACCACACTCGATAGCGCATATAGCGCAAATAGCACTCACAAAAAGCGCTATAGCACAAAATGTGCTATTTTGTGTTCGCTTACACGCGTTTGTTAGCATTGGTAAACAGTTTTTATCGCTTCTTAGAGCTGACTTGCTCAGCTACATAAGATCAAAGTGTAACTTTTGACCCAAATAGCTTGGTTCAGCGAGTAGAGATGAGATTTACGGCCCTGAGGCCCGGCCCGGCCCGGAAGGGCCGGGCCGGGCCGACCGGCTGGAGTTTGAATTAGGGCCGGGCCGGGCCGGGCCGGGCCGTGGAAGTTTTGCATCAGGGCCGGGCCGGGCCGGGCCGCTATGCCATCAGGGCCGCAGGGCCGGCCCGGCCCTGATTTTGGCCCGGCCCGGCCCTGATTTCTACCATGCCCCGACTGTTGTCAGAAGCAAACACGTACGTATGTATGTACGCTAACGGCACAGCCTGCGTAAACAGCCTGTCGTGTACTCGTGTGGTGTGTTCCTAGTGTGTGTCGCTGTCGCATTTTTTCCAATTTTGCTCTGTGTTTGTATTTGTATGTAAGTTATATATACTACTTGTCTTTTTTATAGAATTTTATAGTTTTTACAGTTTGACAGTTCTATTAGGTTTAGTAAAAAATGTAATACAAGGCTTGCAAAGGAAAAGTTTGATCTATGAGATAGCATTTGGGAGTTGATTCGTTAGTTGTTCTCTGACACCAAAAAAGCAGGCGTCGGAGTTGAGCTAGGCATCTGAAACAAGGTATAAGTTCGTAGCTATCCTCGGACTTGGTGTCCCCCTCACCCCGAATCACAACGGGCAGAGCACGAAAAGCTTGTCCGAGCAGTTCAAAGCCCCTGTAACCAGTTTTTCAGGTTGAAGTTCAAGTAGAAGCTATAAGAGAGGCAATAGAATACCCTTTTTCGTTTCATAATGACTCGGTAACCATGTTTTTCTGAATCTGTTTACCTTTTTCGGTTGGCCAGCACAAACTTATGAAACACTGATAGTCACCTAAGCCGACCAGAAAGGACTCGAAAGAACTTTTTTCGCATTAGAAATATATTTACTAAGCTGCAAGGGTCAAAAGCACTCGACCTCCCAAACGAAGCAGCTTAATTTGATTCATAAGCAAGCGGGCCAAAGCTGAGCCCTAATCTAATTGGTCCCCTGAATTAGCTGAGTCTCCTCCTATTGGTTGGGATCGGATTGATAGATCCCGACAAAGATGCACAAACAAGTCTGGTTATAGTTTTCAGCCGCGTCGAGTCGGTCGCTTAAATTGCTCTTTTCTGCTCCCCTGTTTCTGACCATATCGCCCTGCCTGTAATTTGCCAGTTTCTTAATAAATACATATAACCAAATTTTTGACTTCAGCCTTAATTTCTGACCCTTGTGATCGAGACCGCCAGTGGCATCAGCCCAATTGGCCCCTAAATTTGTCTGCAAGTGTTTGCGCTTTAAGCGCTTTTCTTATAGAGGCCTTCCGGCCAATTATTTGTGTGCCGCTCGCCCCGATTGGCCATCCGGCCCGTGCCCCCCCCATGGCCCCGTGCAATTTTGACTGTGCGTCTATGTTCCGGGCTGTTCGCTGCCAGTCAACCCGCCTGCGTGCCCCTCGTGTCTGTGCTGTCCAGAGCCAGTACCCACGGTCCCCCTTTTCCTGTCGCGCCGTTTTCTCCCGCTCGCTGTCCTGCCCTCGCCGGCTCAGCCCATTAAGGTATTGAGGTTCCGGTTGCCTACGCGTCTTCAGCCCCGCTGCCACTCCAATCTCCCAAAGTCCTCCCGCTGCCAGGCCTCCCGTCCGTGCCAACCAGCTCATCAAGATTCCGCCAATTGTTATAAAACCCGGATCATGCGACATGCGCAAACATGTGGCCTAGTACCATGCCAAATTTCAGTTTGATTGGCTATGCCCGTATGCTTCACTATAATATGACTCAATTGTTGTTTTGAAATTGACGCTTCGAAAGGCTGACGACATGATTGGTGTACCAAAAAAGCAACCTTTTTCGCAGACTACACCGTCAGTGCTGACCAGGAAGAAACCATGGGCGACCACCCTTGCTCTCTGAACGTGTAGAAGGATATTTGTTTGAAACTTTGGTCAAAGCAGCTAAACATAACGTCCCATTTACAGCTGAAAGGGTAAAGGGGCTTGTTTATGCATACGTGACCGAAAAAGGACTTCCGCACCCATTTAGCAGAATCAACTTGTAGTTTAACACTATTGAGGCAGTCATTGGTGGTAGCAGCGGTTTTTATCACCCAGAGGACATCTGAAATATGGACGAAATCATACTGCCAACAATTGCAAAGCCTAATAAAATTATTAGAAAGAAAGGTGCCAAAGTAGTTTTTGCAATATCAGGGCTAGAACGAGGACTACATTACAGAAATTTCATGCTGCAATGCTGTGGGTACTTTTATACACATATTTTTGGTTTTTATAGGCACAAGTGTGCGTATCTGAATAAGTCTGTGAACACTGGATATATGCTGCCTGGAAATAGCATTGCATGTGCTAAGAAAGCATGACATTTTTTGCAGTTCTCAAAGGAGATGGACAAAAGGCTTATTTGATAATAAACATCGCTCACATACGATGTTGTTTTTATACAACGACAAACAACATCGAAGTCCTTTGTCTACCTCCACATTGTACACACGAGCTGCAACCTTTGGAAAAATGTGTCTACGCTCTTTTAAAAAAATTTGAAAGATGCTGTCATCAGCCATACCAAAAAACTCTTGGTACAGCTGTCAACAAGGAAATATATTCTATGCTGTTTAATCGTGTTGGACAATGTCAGCTAAACCTGAAATTGCAATTTCGGGTTTCGAGCTACCGGAATTTACCTTTTCGACCGTTCTGTTATTACCCCCGAAAAACAAGCTATTGCAGAAAACTTTTCTTGTCCAACAAGTAAAACGGCATCATCTGCTGAAAATGTGGAAAACCGAAATGATTGAATGTCAGCAGGTCTTGCCAGATGAACCTGATATCGTCAGTGAAAGCATCTAAAGTCCGCTTTGCAGCCAGCCCTCATTTCAACCAGCAAATTATCTAACGCCTCACACTGAACGATCTGCACTTTTTGTTTCTGACAAACTATTCAACTATAAATATCTTGGATCTATGTGCCCAACAGAACCGTTCAATATAGTGCAGTATGAATGTTCTGAGACCAGTCTGGCTACATTAGAGCCATTGAATCCAGTTCATGTTCCTGACCCTACAGCAAATCGAAATAGTTCGAGCCTAATGTCAAACGAGACTAAGTCCAGCCATATGCCTGCACCGAGGCATTTACCAGAAAGTGACCATTCAAGGAATACTTTTGTTCAGTTGACACCAGCAGTCACATTAGCAGTGGTTCAATTAATAAACAATTACAGACAATAACCAGCTATTTATAAGGTCGATTATAAAGTTTACTATCAAGTGACAAGGATACTATAAGGTTTGCATTTTTCTCACACCACACTTTTAGTGAAAAATGTCGCTCCTACAGTACCCAGCGGAATTACCTACCTATGATGGTAAAGTCAGCGTCACTGACTGCAGTTTGAAGTCAGTGATTGCAGTCACTTTGTTGACGTCACAGGTTCATAAAAATGGACTGTCTTATTGAATTTCAACAACTGACTCCGAAGTCAGCATCACTGATTCCGGAATCAGGGTCATCTGAGTCAATCTAGCGGATGTACGTACGCAGGTTTGTACACAGCAGCTACGTATACCAAGCTGTGACACCTACAACAGAACGTATATATATATATATTGGTACATGTGTGTCAGATTATACATAACATGTCTGTAGCGATTAGTGAGCGACTTGAAAGTAATTTCATTGCACATTGTAATAACGAAACCTGTTCCGACAAAGTTTCGTAGAATATTTATCAGCACGTTGGAGTCAGGCAAAGTCAGACTTCCGATGACGTTGCAAGAAAAGAGTGCGACTGCTACGGATTGAGGATGACACTGTGTTTAGTGAGGTGTCAGCTACGGTAACAAATCTAATACATGCAGAAAATTTCAATGTAAAAGCATTCCTCCTAGCGAACTAAAATTTTTATCCTGCTGTAATGTTTTTGAATGCCTTGAATATGCATTAGACGGATTATGGAACATGATTTTGGCAGTCCAGTGCTTCAGTACATACTAAAAAATATGTTGAATGAATGAGGTTGGCACTTGATTTTTGGCGTGCATATGTACGTCCGTAATTTTGGAACCAAAAGTGAAAGTCCGGAAAAAGTCGAGTTTGCGGCAGTGAAGGTCCCTCGCAGAGGCAAGTTTAGGTCGATTATTTGACTGTAGCTATGTGAAGTATGTCTAAGAAATGTGGTTAGTGTGAATAGCGTGTTAATAATAGTCGAAATTATGTTATGTTAAAATAATGTTAAGTTAAATTATGTTAAATCATGGCAACCACAGCACAAACTTGCCAGCTATGTACATACATAATAGAAATATAAAGTTAAACTGTCCCGTATAAACTTTTCTAATATGGTTACATTTTTTACATTGCTGGCTAGAGAAGTTGGTATCAAGACTTAAGGCCTATTCACACGAGCGTACGGCATGGAGCAAAATGTGCCCTCGTGTGAATAGTCCTTTAGAGTGGTCATGTTAACTTACCAAAGCTGGCATTAAAAAATTTGGTGCCGCGTTTTATATTCGAAGAATATCCTCAGCACTGCAAGCATATCGTAAAGAAATCTTTCAAAATTCAATTTAACTCTACTCGCAAAACGTGCTTGTTTCTGGTGATGTTAGGCAATAAACCGCTCAGCGATAAATTGTTTACCCCCATTTCTTCCGAGATTAAATTTCGATCTGACCGCTGTAGATATGAGACTGGGTTAGTTTAGTCATTTACTGGGTTTATCCGCTGTCCGCTTGTTCACAGTGGCTTTACGACCGCTACCAAAAACCGTGATATGCATATTCTCTACTGTGCTTCAAAAAACTTTGATCACAAAAGCAGCAGCCCCCTTGTTATCGTAACTGCTGCTCTCTGAAGCTTTGAACACAGCAAACCGACTACTTTCGTATCCATGTCGACCAACACTGAACTTATCACATAGAAGAAAACTAATTTGCATATTATTGCTTCCTGTCTCCTTAGCATCCAATCAAAATTGAGCCAATGTAGCAAGCAGGCCCCAAAGGGGGCAAGGTTCCTTCGTTGAGTGAGAATGCCATAGGGCAAAAAAGTTAAACTTTAACTTTAACTGAAATTAAAAAAGTTAGGGGTATTACTTTAACTTTAACATTAACTCCAAAAAAGTTAGAGGTCTTACTTTAACTGTAACTTTAACTTAAATTAAAACAACCTTACTTTAACTTAAAATTGAAGTTATTTTAAAAAAAGTTATAAAAGTTATTGATTTTCGGCTTACTTTAACTTTAACTTAAATTGCTGTCTGAGCCTTACTTTAACTGTAACTTTAACTTAAATTGAAGCAATGGCCTTTACTTTAACTTTAACTTTAACTTAAATGAAAATGGTTTAACTTTTTTGCCCTACATAGTATACAGTATACAACCAAAAAGTCAGCAGTTTTCGCTTAAACCTGGAAATTTTCATCAATAGCACGTCAAATTATGCCGGACTTAACGACAAATTTGAGTTAAAAATGTCAGAAGGAAAAAACTTTTTCTGGGAATCTAAGATACACATCAACTGTTATCCGATTCTGAAACAGCGCCTCTGACCACTCGGCTTTGCCGTCATGTCTGGCTTGAAGCAAAATAAGGGTATCTTTTTTGAACGCGGAGTAAAGTTAGAATTTTATTGTCAGGTACAAAATTTAATTCCAGTAATTTAATTGCACGAATTAATTTTATGTTCGAAACTACCTTCGTTTGAAATTGAATAAGGCCTAGTATATACTGCTCCAAAGTGCAGGCATGGCTGAGTCTACACAGTCACGTGATTAGAATGTGCTCACTGTGTGGAAAACTGACATTTTGTGAAAGTTATAAAACCATAAAACTTTGATAAAACCGTAATTTACTGCATCGGTAATGTGATTTTGACCAACATTAACTGATAAATTGCGATTTGAAAAAAAATAAGCTAGCTGACTTTACACGTTAATCATACACGCTTACCAACATGCTGGTGTCACTTTCACACTATGCAGAGTTGGTTTCAAAACAATAGTTCCTTCTCTAGAAGGAACAAAAAAGTTATATGAGTCATTGATTTTGGGCTTATTTTAACTTTAACTTAAATTAGCGCCGGGGCCTTACTTTAACTGTAACTTTAACTTAAAGTAAAGCCTTACTTTAACTTTAATGGAAATGGTCTAACTTTTTTGCCCTAGTTTAATACATGTGATATGATCAAGTAAATCGAATTTAAACATCGATAACACGAAAAAGACAAGAACTAGGAAGAGAACAGTTTTGAACCAGAGTCACGGAAGTCGTTTTTGCTGATGCTTGCAGTCAGGCATATGTTTGGTAATCCGGATTTTAGAAACTTGTTTCCCATGTGGGTCGCAGTCAACGCGAAAAAACACCACAATAACAGTCAGTCCACAAGTGGGAAGCGCAACCACAATAAAAACAACTACATAAATGGGAACTTTTTTAGTATTTTCCACAGTTTTGGAATCGCTTCTAATCAATTTCTTAAACTCCAGCGCTGTTAAGCATTGAACGCCACAATTTTTCGAATTCGGATAGCGGAGAAAAACACACTGTCCCTTGCAGCCTTTGTCTTTACATTCTTTAAGCGTGTGGTGAAAACTAGACGCGCAAGGTTTGCTTGTATCAATCTCACTCGGTTCTTGCTTGTCGGGTCGGCAAATAAAGGGACAAACACTTCCCGCCTCGTGAATACAGTCTTTACAAGTTCCATTTAGACAAATATCCTGAGTTTTGTATCGATTTCTCGGACAATCTGCTTCCTTTAATTCTGATTGACCGTCCGGGCCCAGTGAAATATTAAGCAAGTTGACATATACAGTAGCCAGTGTAAATACATCCATAATCTTTGCCAAAGTCAAGTCATGCGATGCAGTTTTGGGCAAGAATAAATCACAGTACAAACTGTTCACAAATTTTTGTTTATGAATGAAATTACAGTTAATAGCTATACACATCGACTATGAGTTTTAGGACACGACTACGATTACACAATACTTTGCGGCCAGAGGCAATTGACCGTGTGCATGCTGCATGGCTTAAGGCGGGGGGGGGGCTACCTGGAAAAGTGAAAATTTTAGGTTCTCCGATTCGCTTCAAATTTGCACACAATCTAGCGCATCGCATCGTTACAAACTGGAACCAAAGCTTTTGTCAATTTTTCACTAGGGGCTCCCAAAATTTCAATGTTACGTGTGAATCATAGGCGCAAAAAAAGTTTTTTGTGGTTGCAAAGCGTCCCTTTACTCGAAATTTTTGTTAACACTGACGAAGCTGATTTTTAAAATCACTCAAATTTGGCGGGCCCAAAAAACGGCCATTTTTTTCACCTTTTTGTACACGCTGTAACTAGTGATGTGAGCGGAAACTGAAACTGAAACTAGTTTCAGCTTGTACAGGTTTCAGTTTCAGCGCCTGAAACTTAAACTGAATCTAAATCCATGCTGCAGTTGAAACCTCAGCTGAAACTGAAACTAATCTAAGGCTGAAACTGAAACTAAAACTAAAATCTGTCCAGAGTAGGGCTGGGCACGGTTACAAAATCACTATCCGTGTACACGGTTAGTTTCGAAGGCTAGTAACCGCGTGTACACGCTAACTAACGGTTACTGCAATTATCCGCGTGTACACGCTAATTATCCGTGTAACCGTGTAACCGTTTACACGCTAAGTATCCGTGTAGCCGTTTACACGGATAGTAACCGTGTAAACGGTTACACGGTTACTAAACGGTTACACGGTTACTAAACGGTTACACGGTTACACGGTTACTAACCAGTTACACGGTTACTAAACGTCAAGAAGCAGAGGGGGAGGAATGACCAAGGGAAGATACGAACCACCCATCTCTAGATCTGCAGACCAGCAAGCTACCATATCAGCTACTGGGACAATGCTGAGCTGTCAGTATAAATGCCTTTATATATCTTGAAGAATATAGCTTGCACACACATGCGTATATGAAGTAATACATAAATCCAGCAGCCAAACGAACATTTTTCTTAACGGGTACACGAAGTCGGAAAACGGATAGTGTGACCGGTTACACTATCCGTTTAGAGTAACCGTTTACACTATCCGTTTAGAGTAACCGGTTACACTTTCTGTTTAGAGTAAACGGTTACAGTATCCGCGGTTACTGTGTCTTAACGTGTACACGCTGTAACCGCTAAGTAACCGCGGATAGTGACCCCTAACCGTGTACACGCTAAGCTTAGCGTGTACACGGTTACACGCGTGTACACGGTTCGTACCGTGTAACCGTGCCCAGCCCTAGTCCAGCCAGAGCTGAAATAGCAGCTGAAACTGAAATGCCGCTGGAGCTGAAACTTAAACTGAAACTGAAACTGAAATTACGGGCAAGCCGAAACTGAAACTGAAACATAGTTTCAGTTTCAGGTCAAGTGAGTTTCCGCCAATGCTGCTTTTCGTGCGTGTGTCTGAATGTGTATGTGTGGGCGACGGGCGTGGGGGTACCTGTGTGCACAAGCTGAAACTGAAACTGCAGTTTCAGTTTCAGCCTTAGGCAGTTTTAGTTTCAGCAGCCCCATCACACACATTATATTATAGTCTCTAGTTTTTTGGTGTGGCCGATTTTGTTAAAAATTGCAAGTTAAGTAATGTGCGAACATTTGTGCAAAAACGTTTTGATATGTTTCCAAAGTTTTTTCAAATTTATTTTTTAACTCTTTATAAGAAAATGCCCAGAAAATCATATGATACACTGCATGATGAACCTCCAAATATGGGGCTATGAAACTTAACCAGTTTACTTTAGTGACTGTATCTTTTAACTGATTTTGGGAATTGGAGACCTTTGTATTAGGCGGCAATATTTAATCGTACTGTCACAGTGCCACACAACGAAACTTATGCAAGGTAAACGTAAAACAAGTTGACTTGAATTCAACTGGGCTTCCGAACATCCAGACAGCCTTTACGGATACTCTCAGGCAATTTGTTACGGACATCCGGATAACTGTGAATAAAACTACTCTAACTCGGCTCGGACGCGGACAGCCCTTACGGACAAGTATAAACCGGGCTCAAGTCTGACAAAAAATCCCTAAATGCACCACTTACTTATTTCAGTGGCATGGCTTCCGCGACTACTTGCTGTACTCTGTTTCATGTATTTCATTTTTGAGAGTCTACCGTAAAATTATATTTACCCAACAGATTAGCTTTAAATTTATTTGGCAATAACGCTGCACCAAATTGACTTTTTTTGAAAATTTAGGTATTCATGCCATCATTATGGAGGCATGCAACAAAGTGCGCAATATCAGAGACGTAACAGTGAGGGTAGCCTTAGTGTTTGTTTGTGACCGGCTGGAATTTTCGGACGGCCGCCCGCCGGCCTACCCGACAGTCGCCGTCCGGCTCCGGCCGGCCGAAAAAAGCCGGCGCCGGCCGACCGGCCAGCCGGTAAAAGCCGGCCGATTTAGGCCGGCATAACAATCCGGCAGGCTAGGTTACCTATGCCAAAATGACCATCTGGGATTTGGATAAATTGGTTTTGTCCGAAAATTCGGCCGCTCTGGCCGGCCGTCCGGCGGCTTTCACGGGCCGGCCGGCCGGCTTTTACCGGCCGGCCAGCCGGGCCGGTCACAAACACTAGGTAGCCTACGCCGACGAATAGCAGTATGTACATATGTACTTTACATAGGCCAGGTTATTAATGTAAGCTTGGGATTTAGTGTCAAATATGACAAAGTACACATAACTCAAGTTGCATCACCAAGTGCAACACACTCAATCTAATCCTAGTGTACTCTTCCGTGTGAGTCCCTCGGCATCTGTAGCTAATATGCCTTCGATACGATCAGTTGGTTAGTCGATATTCCTCTGCTGGGTGGGTAGGCTGCGTCCCATTGTGTTCCTTCTATTGTCCCTGTTGTCTTTCTGCGTACCTGCACTGTCCCTCTATATTTCTACACCAATAAACCCGTTTACTTTCCGTTGCGCTTTGTCTCCATTCTGCCCTAACTCGTAGTCAGGTAGGCGACTGATCACCTCTTTGCTCGGACCTGTTCAAGCTCACCGCTTGACTTAGGGGTGCTCATGCGACCGTCTAGAATAAGTAAAAATGTGTAGCTAACGCAAAATATAACAAAACTCAAACTGAAACTAAATGCTTTTGGAACTGAAACTTGTAAGTTATTCGAATGTCCGGTCAAGAAAAAAAATTAGTTCACCACTGCCAAGTGTCAAAACTATCAGCCAATGGCATGCGGGAAGAGGAAAATACGGTTATAAAATATTAATCGACCGTATTCCTTGTGTCCGTTTGCCATATGGGTTTTAGTCCGCGAACCTAATGTCCGTTTATCCGTATGCCCCACATTATTATGAATCGATCCCCACACACGTGAATAATAGCAGTAACCGTCAGGTATACGTGTACACACGGTTAGTCGTAGACTGCGTTCAGGAGAAAACTCGCCCTTTTTACCGAACAAAATAAATAAAAATGCAAATAATAATTAACGCTTTACTTGAGCCATAAAAAACAATACATATTTACAGTAAAGTCAAAGAAAAAATAAAAAAATATCCGCATCCAGCCAATCAAAAAGTCTTTCCATGGCAAATTGAGAGCAATCAAATCGGCTGAGTTCTTATTTCGTTGGGGGCACACAGTTCTCTTAAAGCAGTTTTTTTAGTAACATCCGTCTTCTGTGGACTTTCCTGGCCATTTCTGCGTCACGGTTTATTAGCTGGCGACACACGCCGCGAATATTGATGTAATCTGAGGGACAGTTTTGAACTGAAAAATGAAATTTTAAAAAGTCTATGCAAAAAATTAGCCAGCATAAAATTGATAGACCGGAAAAGTAATAGCCTACACAACCCCCCCCCCCAACATTATCGTTCCAGTTTAAAAGATTCCCATCCCCTTTCTCAGACTCCAGTCATACTCGGTGGACTGAATTAACTCGGTATGAAACACTCACTTTTAGCTAATCGGCTGGAACGGTGCTCTAGCCCAATTAGCGCTTTCAGGTCCTAATTTGGGGGAAAAGGACAGAGATCGACCAAAAAACACATTTCAAGACACCAGCAAATTGTAGCTGGCAGTGATGTGAAATGAGAAGAGTGCCCCCACCCCAAAAAACCAAAATGCATGGATTTGAGAGGGATCCCACCTCTCAAACTTGATGATTTAGAGGGCAAGATATCCCTTCTTTGAAATCAAGACATTAAAGCAATCAGGGCATAACCTAATATTTTGCAAATGCAACATTCGTGGCGTGATTATTCCGTAATTTCGGCTGAAAACACGGTCAAACGGCACCAAGTATGAATCGACCATATGTCACAAATTTACCGCATCTATTTCCATGAGCGGATTTGAGAATGAGCATATTGGAGGGACAGAGACAGACGCCCCCAGAGCACTCCGAGCCAGGGTAGCCAAGAGCACACTGTTTCTGGTCCACGCACGAGTCACCGGGGCTCTGCTCTGCAACAAACAATTATGGTCATACCAAGAGTACACAATATTCAACAAACTATATTCTCACCACGAGTACACAATATTCAACATAGTCTCACCACGAGTACACAATATTCAACGAACTATAGTCTCACCACGAGTACACAATATTCAACAAACTATATTCTCACCACGAGTACACAATATTCAACAAACTATAGTCTCAGCAAGAGTACACAAAACTAGGAAATTTACCAATAAGGAATATTTTTTGGTTGTTGAACTCAAGTAATAAATCATCAATAAATTACAGTTATCAACTAAACTCTGACCAAAAAATGCTGCAATGCAACCTGCGCTAAAACAGGTCGCATTATTGTGATTACCCTCTGTACTCTTGATGCATATCATAATTAATTCGTTTTGTAATAAAATCACGTGTTTCTTTTTGTCTCAGGGCCCAGCATTTCTTTGTCAGACTTTAGCATTAGTGTGCTGTCATATTTTGCAAAGCCATACTGCGTGCTTACTTGGCAAACAACAGCGTCGCACGCGGACTTCGTCATAATGACACGGTCTGTCGGCCATGGCGGGGGAGCAGTCAGCGGGAGACGCGACTGGACTAGGGCTTTCTGAAACAAACATTGGCATATAAATGTGTAGATAGACGCTATACTATATAATGTTATAATCCGGCCAAATTTTGGGGACCCTCCCCCCTGATCAACCAAAAATACCCTAAATTTTGTAAAACTTTCCTAAAAAATCCCATTTTTACTAAATTTTGCCCGAATTTTGGGGACCCTCCACCCCGGCCCCTCGATTTTGGGGGGTCCTTCCCATCCCCCCTCATACATGTATGCGCTACACGCCTATCCCTTGCATGCTAAACGATAACAGTTTAGAACTAAGGGCCTTTTTCTAAAATGGACTTAACTGGACTTGACTTAACTGGACTTAATTAAGTCCGGAATTTTGGAACGCAAAATCGGACTTAAGTGGACTTAAGTGGACTTAAGTGGACTTAACGCTGCCAGTGGACTTAATTAAGTCCAGTCGCATTTCTAAAATATCACCGGACTTAGATTTAAGTCCGATCGCATTCCAAAAATAACAGTGGACTTAAGTTGTCGCTGGACTTATTTAAGTCCGACTTAACTTTTGCACGTTTCTAAAATGGACTTAATTAAGTCCATTTAAGTCCGCGGACTTAAATTTACACGTATTTGGGAGAATTTTAAGTCCGCGTAACTTTACGCGGACTTAACGGATTTAAGTGCTTGATAGCTCTTACATAATCGTTTATAACTTTTGACATACTGAACCGATATAGACGATCTATATGTCAAATGATAGCTAAGTAAATGGGCTTTTTGATGACATACTTTTTAAGTTTTTTTATTTTTTAAAGTTGCTTTATGGCCGATAATTAGTCTTTTTCAGTCGATTACTGGCATTTTTATGGAACGTATGATGTTTCTTTTTGTCTGAAATTTCAAGTTTAGAGCTGATAACCGTTGTAGGACTGAATTTTAAAGTTTGTAATAACATAATTTTCTTATAAAGCTTAAAAATTTTGTACCATTAACACACAATTTGTAAAAATGTGTAGTAAATGTGGGTTTTCAGACTTACGCTTTGTCAAATATGGTTGAAAATAATCCAGATAAGACTATAGCGACACATAAATCCTGCTGAAAAATAATACGACACAGAAATTACATGGTGTCGAGCAGTCATTATTTGACCAAATTTGTTGTCCTATAGTGTTTCTTGTTATAAGCACTTTTGTTGTTTTTGATTGGCCGGGTGTTATTGATTACTCGCATACATGTCCACGGGGTCTCGGTCTGGGGGGGGGCTTGTCCCGAAATTTTCGACATTTTAGGGGGGGGGCTTGTCCCAATTTTTTGTCCCAAAAACGCAAAAATTTCTAGTTTTTGCCTAAGTGGGGAATTTTTTGCGAAATTCAGATTTTTTAGCTATTTTTTCGCTCTTTGCTCATTTTTTAAGCAATTTAGGGCGATCTGAGGCAATTTTTTAGTTTCACGGAGGGGGGGCGTGTCCCGACGGGTCAAATCTGAAGGGGGGCTTGTCCCGGCGATCCACATCTGGGGGGGGGGCTTGCCCCCCCCAGACCCCCCCCATGTACATCTGTGACTCGTCTTCATCACGTGGTCCAGGTTTGTCATTTTTAGCCAATGACATTTGAGTCTTCACTATGTCTCGACCAGAGTGCCGCATCATCTTACATGTGTGTCTGCATTTGCGAATACAACATAATAGTTGTTTTTACATGTGTGAAGTTGATCAAGAATTAACAAAAAGTAAAAGCAAGAGTACATAATAGCGTCTCATTCTATATACAAGAAGAGTGAGACACTCTCCAGCCTGCCTGTGTTCTAGCACAGGCGTATGCGCTGGTCGTTTTCAGGCTACATGTTGACAACTTTGAAGAAATTCAGTAAAGTTTATATCTCAAAAGTTTCTCAATCAACTTTACATCAATAAACCTTTGAGATATAAACTTTACTGAATTTCTTCAAAGTTTCAGAATCAATTTCGCTGAAAGTTTGCCAAAATATCCCTAGAGGTATTTACAAACCTTTTTTAATGTTTTTGCAAGCAGACTATGAATAAATAATGAGTTATTAAGCTTTTATCCCTATCTTAATGCTTATCAACGCATCAGCGATTATATACTAAAGTGTGTTACGCAGGGAATCTACGCGCTGATTGGCCAGTCACATGTTGCATAGAATGTCAACATGTAGCCTGAAAACGACCAGCGCATCTGCCTGTGCTACAACACAGGCAGGCTGGAGAGTGTCTCACTCTTCTTCTATATAGAGTGAGAAGCTATTATGTACTCTTGGTAAAAGTAAAGTAAAGTCCTTGTCCCTGTCTTTATATATGGGTGATTAATTCATACTCCTTGAGGACAGAGGAACAGTCTTTTACACGGGAAATAATGCTCAAACTCGATTGGATTGACTGCGTTTTGTTGAAAATAACTTAAAAGTATATTAATCGCATTTGCTAGTCAAAGTAAAACTGAAATTAAAATAGCTCAGAACGGTATTTGATCCGCGGTTGCCCGATTGAAAAGCAAAAAGCTTACCATCTAGACTACCAAGGGACTCGAAAAGCCGTCGTAAAAGTGCTTTATATACTTGTAGAAATTTTTAGGGTTTCAGAAGTATATAACATTTCAAATTTTCACGCAAAAAAATGCTCAGAAACACATTTTCAATTACGCAACACAAACTATCAGTTTTTTCCACTAGTCGGCCTGCAACTGTCTGATTGGCTGTTCTTGGTGTCACATGTAATATGGCTCAATTTGATTGGCTGACGTACGTAAGAGTGCTTAAGAACTGTCCCAACTGTCACAGGCATTACTCCACAACGACTCAAGCAATTTGCACCAAATTTTGTGTGCATAAACTAGAGAATATCTGCTTTTAGAATATTTAAAGAATCTAAACAAAAAGTTTTTTAATTGTGACGAAATTATCGAATGTGAATAAGTTTTTAAAACGTCAATTTTCCGACTTTGCGACTTCACTGCTAACTGTATGCTGCATCAATTTTTCTGAAACTTGGCAAAAATATTTACCTTGAAACATATTTTTAGAATATATAAAGAACAATGACCTATCTTTTACTGAAAAAGTTTTATAGTCGCGCAAAATCGACTGCTTTCGCGACACTACCCCCTTAAGCAATGCGCAAATTTTACTTTTTTTCATCGCCAAAGTAGTATTTTCTTTGGAGCCAGTTTATGAACTTCAAATGCAACTTTGGCAGTCCGCTTTTTGTACAACAAATATAGCTGATAATCTAGTTTATTGCTAGCATTTAACTATGACAGGTGCACAGTTGCTGTGTTGATACTCTAGGGTGAGGTACATATGTATTATCCTGAGCGATGGCGCAAATTTTTCCAAATTCTCAACCTTGAGCGCTTATAGCTCAAAAACGGTGCGTCCTAGACCCTTAATTGATGCATTATGTTTTGTTTAGCATTCATTTCTCTATCGATTGGTGATTTTGCGATCTTTCTACGACGCACGTAGCTTGAGCAATGGCCAAAAAACTAGAAGGTGTCAGAATGATACTGTCTAGCCAGTGATACTCCGGGCTACCGTTATTTTAATAATTAATATTAATATTAAAAGTCTGTATTTAAAATACTTTAAATATTAATATTTTTATTAATATTAAATTAAAAATAATTTTAGAATTTTATTTATATTAATATTAAATTAAAAATATTTCAGGAACTGTATTTATATTAATATTAAATTAAAAATAAATTGAGAATTTTATTTATATTAATATTAAATTAAAAATATTTTAACAATTGTATTTATATTAATATTAAATTAAAAATAGATTGGCCGTATTAATATTAAAAAGCACTTTATTTTTAATATTCTTTTTAATAACGGCTGGGCATATACAAGACAAGTGTATGCCTATGCAGAAACTGACACGCTGCATTTATATTAATATTAAAAATGCATTTTATACAATTTTAATATTATTTTAAATACAGCGTAGCTCGTGTGTTCGCTTTTCAACCCGAAACTTGCCTGTGAAGTCACATTGGCATGGATATTATTATTATTGTGTTAAGTAAGGGGCCCATTCCTTTGCCGGATTAATTGGGGGGGAGCTACCTGTAAAAGTGAAAATTTTAGGTTCTCCGATTCGCTTCAAATTTGCACACAATGTAGCCCCAGGGAAGGCGCATCGCAGATGTAACAAACTGGAAGCAATGCTTTTTGCCAATTTTTTGCTTGGGGCTTCCAAAAAATCAATTTTACTTGTAAATCATAGGTGCAAAAAAACAGTTTTTGTGGTTGCAAAGCGTCCCTTCACCCGAAATTTTTGTCAATACTGACGATGTTGATTTTTGCATGATTCGATAGCCCAATGTCATGTCTCAAGCTCTATGATCCATTTATTTAAATTTTTGTCCATGGCCTGAGCAGTGATGCCAAATGCAAAATCACTCAAATTTGGCGGGCCCAAAAAACGTCGTTTTTTCACATTTTGGCCTCGATTATAGAATTGAAAACGCATATAAAAAATCCGGATCATACGATTTTGCACATACATTCTGCCTGATTGGCTTGATGAGGTTTGTGTTAAAACGGTCCAACTAAGGGCTACAATTAGGCTTTTTTTGCCTATATAAATACACTGACAAACGCAATGAACCAAAAGTGTTCTTAATTGTTCTTATCTGAGGTTGGGGTGCCTTGGGGGAGTAAAATATGTAAAAATAAGCAAAACTGGAGAACTTTGATTTTTGACCCGGGTAGCCCCCCCCCCCTTAACCCGCCGTCCGCAGAGGAGCCAGTTGACAAACCACGTGATGAACTGCCAATTCGGGACTACAGTACTTGACAACTGACATGTTTATTTTAGTCAACTGAACTTTAAATTTTTTTCAGGAAGTGTAGATCTTTGTGTTTAGCGGCCAAATTTTGGACCCACTGCCGCATAACAAAAACTGAGCTTTACTCAGCAATGTACACATGTGACTTTTTCATCCCAGAAGTAGTTTTTCTTGTGGCCGCATTAAGATTTTCGACTGCAACGTCAGCCGTCAGCTCAGCCTTAGTAGAAGGTGTTGGTTGGGTGGGGAGGGGGGTGGGGGGAGCCTATCTTTAGTGTAGCTCAGTCTGGCTCAGTTATCGAATTGGGTGGGCGGGCTTAATTGTAAATTTTTAATTTTAATAATGATTTTTAAATTTTTTTAATTTAAATTTTTAAATTTTAATAATTTTTCAATTTTTAATGTTAATAATTGTTTAATTTCTTACTATTTTACAATTTTATTTTTGTTTTTTATGTGATTACGTATGTTGTATACCGTGCTGCCCGCAGGCGTTTAACTAATGCACTAGTGGCTGAAACTAGTTAGGTAGGTTACTGTAATGCTACTATTTTTAGTAATTGCTAGAACTCGCAAATAATCAATGATTTTCGTGTCATAGGTCATTGTGTAGCTTATCATAAAGGCTAAAGGCTACTTAGTCCTATCCTCTAATTTTTTGTATGTGCCTAGTTTGAAAGTGTAAGTTTTTGGGTAAAAATACGCACATTTTACGGGCATGGAATTCTTGCGTTATGGCCCGATCTAGGGTCATTGTGTAGGTTATCATTAGTAGAAAGGTCTATCAATGCTAGCTCATTCTCATATGCAGTACGACTATTTTGTCTCTCATTTTTCGCTCATGTACTGGTGGCTAAGTATCGTTTTTGGTGAGGTGGTAGCTTGTATTTACACTCCGTGTCCTACCTAGGATTTTTATTGTATATTTTGTACTATGGTTTGGTATGGGGGGTTTGGGCCTAGGGTTAGTCGACATTCTAGCTGCTTGTCGGGGGGGGGGCGGTTTTATGTGGATTAGCTTGTTTTTTTGGTTTTGTCGTCGTGAGTGGTTTGTGTAGATTTCTTGAGTTTTGTTGTTGGTTGGTTTAGTAGCTTGTCTTTGGTCTTTACAGGGCAATTTTGGGTTTTGCAATTTTATGGCTTTGTACTTTATGTAAGCTACCATGCTATTGATCCGAAATCATTGCTATTTGCTGAGTTCTAGCTAATTTACTGAAACGTAGTTACTACAGTAACCTAACTAGTTTTCGCCTAGTTGGCTTAGTTTACGCTGTGGGTGCGTGTATATTGCAACCGCATTACGTAATTCACATAAAAAACAAAAATAAAATTGTAAAATAGTAAGAAATTAAACAATTATTAACATTAAAAATTGAAAAATTATTAAAACTTAAAAATTTAAATTAAAAAATTTAAAAATCATTATTAAAATTAAAAATTTAGGTTTAGGCTCCTGCTACCCATTCGCTAGCTGGGCGCTGGGCCAGTGGGCTTACACGTTGTGGCTCCTCCCCCCCGCTCCTCCCCCCCATCTGGTGTCGCCACCTAGCCTTCTACAGTCAGATACAGTCAATGTTGTAGTTTAGTACTAGCCTTCGCCCTTCAAGTATGGCAGGTGCACGGTTGCTATGTTAATACTATAGGGTGAGGTTACATATGCCTGAGCGATGGCAAAAAGTTTTGAAATTTTCTGAATTATAGTAAAACCTCAAGAACACCGATTGCGTGAAGGTGGTCACATTTGACAGCATGGACTAAACCGACCCATAAAAATATCAGGATATTAGTTTTAACTTCATCCTTTTCTAACTTTAAAATTAACTGTTTAAGTCTCATCCCCCCTGAATTTCCCTACTGACACCCCCACGCCCACTCCATCCCCTGATGGTGTTTTACTGTTCACTAATTGCCTATTCCTTTACCGGATCAAACGGACTGGACTTATTTTAGTCCGAGGTTTAGAAATGGCAAATCGGGTTAATTGGACTAAACGAGTTAAAATAAGTCAGCAGTTTAATTTTAGTCTGACCCCATTCCAAAACTAGAAACTGGACTAAATTAACATACCCGCTTAACATTAGCGTGCATAGTTAAATCCGTTTAGTCCGACTAAAAAAACAGCGTGATAAAATTTACGCTATAGTTAAATCCGTTTAGTCCGACTAAAAAAACAGCGTGATAAACTTTAAGTCCATTTAATTTGGAGGTTTTGGAATGGCATTTTTCAGCATAATTCTTAAACTGTTTAGTCCGATTAAAATTAACCCTTTAATCCGGTAAAGGAATAAACCCTAGGATTCTTTTGTGCCGTAAATGTAGGGTTCTCCAGGGGCGTAGCCAGGGGTGGTGGGGAAATGGGGGGATTCACCGCCCCCCCACAAAAATTTTTTCGACTGAAATATTACACAAGGGTTCCCCTCCCCCTGTCACGGATAAAAGTGTCCCCCCCCAAAAAAAATTTGTCCCCCCGGACACTTTCATCTAGATACCTAAAAGTGTCGCCCCGGACACTTTTATCTAGATGTAATTGTCCCCCGGATACTTTTATATGGATAGAAGTGCCCCCTCTTGGATAAATGTGTCCCCCTCCCGGACACTTTTATCCTGATAATAGTGTCCCCCCGGACACATTTATTTGTATAAAAGTGTCCGGGAGGGGGACCACATAGAAAGGTGTCCGGGTGTGACAAATTTTAGGGGGGAGGGGGGACACTATTATCCGTAACACCCCCAATGGTTTTTATGGTCCGGTCTCCAATTGACCAAATTTGGCTTAAAAATCAAAATTTTCCTCAACTTTTTTTCTGGTGGCTACTGCCCCCAGACCCTGCAACTTTGTGGATCAATGTTCCTTGCTTTTAAGTTTCGTTAGAGTGTGTGCATGAATGACTAACCTTGTCGATGTCGTTGCCCTAAGTACTGGGATACGTAACACAAAGAACTGAACTTCCAGGAAGAACCCTGTGATTTTTAGATAGTTGACTAGAGTAAACTAGCCAAGTTTTATGGACCAGATTGAGTATTTATTACGTGGGGTGCCAAATCTTGCGCTCGGACAAGGACAAATAATAATGACAGAACGACAAAAACGCTGGAACCACAAAGACATCGCACCTGTAAAGTGAAACAGGAAATGTGGTGGAACTGTGATAGTGTTGAGCGACAAAAGGGCGAAGGATTAAGGAAGGTTGATTCGTAAAGGTGAAGAGAGTGCCTCGAGAACGTTATAGCGTCACTGAAGTATACTGTTTATGACGAGGGTGCACATTATTGCATTTGCTTGCAATGTCTGTGTTTTTTGCACTAGCTAAAACCAATAATTTTGGAAATATTAATATTAAAATTAATATTAATATTAAAAATCGAAAATTTTCGTATTTATATTAATATTAAATTAAAAATAAATTGAGAATTTTATTTATATTAATATTAAATTAAAAATATTTCAGGAATCGCATTTATATTAATATTAAATTAGAAATAAATTGCAAACTTTATTTATATTAATATTAAATTAAAATTATTTTACGAATTGTATTTATATTAATATTAATATTAAAAATAAATTCCATTATTAAAATAACGGTACTCCGGGCATTAAAGGGATAAATTAGTGTTATGTACGTCGTTGAAAATGTTTCGATCAATCGAAAATTTTCGATAACGAACATTTCACTTCGATAAATCGGGCTCTGGGCTAGTCAGCTTGATTGTTTCAGTTGTTTCAGTTTGATTTGCAGTTTTGTGCTTAGACCTGTTCAACTAACTAGTATTTATCGGCTTTTTTGTCCACTTTGCCTACATAGCTTTGCCCAAACGCCTTTGCTTTTACCTTTTGCCCAAAGCACTGAACCAAAAGTGCACCTTCAGGCTTATTGTTCTTATCCGAGATGCAGGTGGTAGACAATTGATGCACTTAACGTTGGAAAGTTTTCAAATATTTCACTGTCATCAATAAGATAAGAAAAGTTATTTAACAGGTAATCTGAGCGTTAGTATTTGTATATATATATATATATATATATATATATATATGTCTTTAATTTTCTACACTGAAAGATTTTCACAAAAATCAAAGACTCCTCATGAACTTAATTTAAGCTATTCGATGGATAAAAAATGTCAACAGCTAAAAAAGAAAGTGTGAAAAGCATCAAAGTCATTCAGATTCAACACACAACATATTGTAGACTTAACAGAAATAATAGCAAAAGAGACGTAAACAAGAAAAAGACACTGAAAAATTGAAACTACGAAATTAACGCTGGACTAATATACAGCTACGCTTTAATTTCAGTTGAACTAAATTGAACGAAAACGAAACGAAAACGAAAACGAAAGCGAAAACGAAAACGAAATGCACGAAACTCAAATAATTTCTATTGCGACCCAAAAGTTGTAAGCCTAGACACTTGATTTGATTAGTTTTTAATGGATGAGAGCGCCTGTCTTTTTCTGCTGCCCTGAGTATTGCTCTGCTATTTATGTTTGCCGCTCTCAGTCTCAGCTACGTAAATAAATATACTAAACTTTAAGGAAGCATACCGCCATAAACTTGACAGCTGAGACCGCCTCAGCTGCCAAATTACACAAAAGCGAAAACGAAAACGAAATTTTTATCAACTGAAATTAAAGCGTAGCTGTAACAATTACGGGTAGGCTTCAACTAATAACTAATAATTAGTATATTAGTTCATTAGCTCAAATATTAGTGTTTTTATGAAACCCAAGCAGCCTAGGTCACTAATATTTGAGTACTAATATACTAATGAATAATAACTAATACACAAATATTAGTTCATTATTTATGAAACGCTAATGTTTCAACTAATGAACTAATATTGACTAATATTTACTAATATTCACTAATATTACGTTTATGAATCCCGGCCCAGGGCGGAATTGGAATTTACTGAGCCGATTTCGATTTCGATTCTGCCTGTAACGAACAATGCCCAACTCTTGTGTTAACGAAAACAGTGTTACAAGATTGTTGCTGTAGGCGAAAATTAAGATATATTTATAAACAGTTCACTTCACTCATTTAGTACGCGTCTTCACGCAACTTGGGATGATGAAAAACCTCCTCTTTTCTTATGTATGCATAAACTGTAAGCTTCCGCTGATATAATCTGAGCAGTAGTTTACTTGTGCGTTTGAAGGATCGCTCGAAAAGTTTGTGAAATTACGCAAAAATTTGTCAAATTACGAAACTTTGAGGTCGACACTCAAAATTTGTACTACCGATCCGGATCGCCGATCCGAAATTTTCAAGTCGATCCGATCCGGCGATCCGATCTGGCAAATTCAGCGATCCGATCCGATCCGACCCCCGGATCGGTCGATCCGATCACTACTGCGTTTCATTGAAAATAACTTAAAATTATATTAATCGCATTTGCTAATCAAAGTGAAACTGAAATTAAAATAGCTCAGAACGGGATAGCTCCATGGTTCCCCGATTGAAAAGCAAAAACCTTGCGATCTAGACTACCAAGGGACTCGAAAAGCCGTCGCAAAAGTGCTTTATATACTTGTAGAAATTTTTAGGGTTTCAGAGGTAATATAACATTTCAAATTTTCTCGCGAAAAAATGCTCAAAAACACATTTTAAATTAGACAACACAAACTAGCAGTTTTTTCCACTAGTCGACCTGCAACTGTCTGATTGGCAGTTCTTGGTGTCACATGTAATATGCCTCAATTTGATTGGCTGACGTACGTAAGACTGCTTCAGAACTGTCCCAAAGATGCATGAGTGAAAGTACATATGAAATAATCGCAAGTCTAAATCAATCTGAGACCAATGACGAACCACAAGACCATACTGAACACAGAGACAGCCCTTAAGCGCGGGCATACACCAGCCTTAAACAAAAATTTTTGTTTTAGAATGGTAGAATACAGTTATTACAACTTTTTAAAGTTGTTCAGGATGTAAATTTAAAAAATAAAAGCATAAAAAAATTTAAGATTTACATGGCTGAAAAGCGCAATTTGTGAGCTTTCGAATGACGTATTACACATGCAGAACGGTAAAACTAGTCAAAAGTTATTAACATAAACTCGCAAGCCACACAGAGTCTTAAAAGCCGAAGTTATTTTAGGAATGCAATCGGACTTAATTAAGTCGGACTTAATCGAGTCGGACTTAATTAAGTCTGTGTTCCAAAAATACTGGACTTAAGTGGACTTAATTAAGTCCGCTGCAAATTTAAGTCCACTTAAGTCCGACTTAACTGGACTTAAACTTGCAGCGGACTTAATTAAGTCCACTTAAATCCGGTATTTTTGGAATGCGTTTAAGTCCACTTAAGTCCGCTGGTTTAAGTCCAGTTAAGTCTAGTCCAGCTAAGTCCATTTTAGAAAAAGGCCCCTAAGTTGACAAGAAGAGTTAAAAAGCGTGCCTCAATGTCATGTCTAAACTTTCTGACTCCACTTTAGTAAAATCTAGTGGTGGGGTCGCCCACTAAGTTGACTAGAAGAGTTTCGGTATGGCGAAGTTTTGGTACAGACAATGCCTTCTCGAGGAAGGGAAGAAAAGGGGGCCGCTGATTCGCTGACTGGGAGGGGGGGGCGGGGGGCTCCTTTCCCGGTCCCAGCAGGTACACCAGACCACCAGCTTTGAGGTAGCGGCCATCGGTCCGGGATCAGTTATACAGAAGCTAAAATCTGGCCCTGCTGGATCGGAAACTGCGACAGACTACCACATTTGGAGACTGCTTAGATCTGTTGCGACCAACCAGCGAACGCTCCGAATCATGTGGGTCCCCTCTCATACGGGTATCCACGGCAACGAATTAGCTGATCACTTGGCTAAAATGGCGTCGAACTTGGAGCAAACTGACACCCCGGTGGACCCTAAGGCGTACCGAGCTTTTGTACGCAGCACCATCTGGGGGGAGTGGCGGGCTACTCTATGTTCTGACAGGCTAGACTGCCGAATCAGACCCCCTCCCAGCCACAAGGAGGCATATCTGTCACGTCAAGAACGGTCAGTCTTATCTCAGCTGCGAGTCGGAGGGTTCTCTCCCATACTCAACTGGTATTTACACAGAATTGGGGCGGCCCCCTCGCCAGAGTGCACACACTGCCCCGGCAAAACTGACGATCTCCACCACGCCATCCTCGAATGTCAGAGGGGGGACGCTGCCAGACAGCGCCACCTGGGCTCCGCCAGGTCTCTTTCGGTTTTATGGAAACATCCGGTACAGACAATAGCCTACCTCAAGGACTGCGGGCGCATCCCCGGGTGCACCCGAGCCAATTGACCCCTCCCCGTCAACGGCTGGAAGCAGCACAACAACAACAACAACAACTAGAAGAGTTAAAAAGCGTGCCTCAATGTCATGTCTAAACTTTCTGACTCCACTTTAGTATAATCTAGTGGTGGGGTCGCCCGGCCGGACACACAAATTTGCAACTTTTGAATTTAAAGTTTGCGGATGGGTTATGACATAAATTTGAGTTTAGGAATTGGTCCGTAATCCGGGCTAAAATTGAATCAGTAACTCGTGATCGTGTGATATAGCAATCCCAACCTTCGGACCAAAATTATGTCAAGCCCGTTTGATCCGGTCAACTACATAATATAGTCTAAATAAATTAGATATTTTTGTTAATAAATTAGGTAATTTTTTAAATAAATTAGGTAAATTAGATTTTTGTTAGGTATCTAAGTTTATGCCACAGCGGATCATTATCTCTAAAAATATAACACTGTCATTTTGTAGGTCTGCATTTCAAAGAAAACTGCACGGCTTAACGAGACAACTTACTTTCTGCATGAACAATGTTAAAGCCCAGACCAGGCCGGGTTCAAAAATGCAGCCGCAACATTCTCCTAATTTTTCACACCACTTGCTAAAAAAATGTCTCTGTTCTTGTCCTCTGTCCTTCAATTCCTTCTTTGTGTCCTAAGGACAACTAAAAAATGGTCTTAGACACATTTTTGTGAATATCATCATTCTATAAATATAATACCTCTATGATTTCCGCTGGGCTGTGAGCAGCAAATGTGTCTATATCTGGTGGGCGAATAGACACATCTGAAGCCGTAGGGACATCTCCCCTCGCCGGAGTCACACTCCAGGGGCAAAGGTCGGGAGCCCGGATACAGGAAGGGTTTGGACTTGCCGGGGCAGTCGCTGAAGGCTAAAAAATGAAAAATAAATTAAAAAACTGAAATAAAAAATGAAAAACAGAGTAGACAAAATTGAGGAGGCAATAGAACTTTCGCCGACCAGATAAAATGCTGATGTATTAAAATATTATGTTCATTTTTATTCTTAAACTAGGTCCAATTCTACATAACTCAGTGACCGACCGTCATGCTTTAAAGAGCCGGAAATTGACACTGTTTCTACAGTGTTTAAATTCATTATTGTGGCAAGTTTTCGCAAACATATTCATCTCAATTCGAGCGAGTAGATATATATTCCACAGATTCTCACAATTTTGCAATAATGCAAGGCAGCTGACTAAAATTGACCTTAATGACAAAAATCATGACCGGTATTTATTCAGATCAAAACATTTCTGATTCAGAACTTTTAGGGTCTGAATCAGCTTATTTTCATTCATCCAACCCCTTACTCTCGTGCACTCTTGGCTCAATAGGTTCCGGTTGAACCTTGGCCGGATCTGAGCAGCAGAAGTATTCGTCCAAAGCTGAGCTAAACCGGCAACTGAATCCATCCGGACACTTGTCCCGGTATATGGGACAGGCCAGCGGCTCCCCACGATACCGGTACGGAGCAGAACCGGTGGGACAGGGACCATCTTCTGAAACCGGTGGCTCGTAGGGAGTGGTTCTGGGTGCTAAAATAATTGGGAGACGAAATTACAATATTACATTTTGTACATAATTATCAAAATCTATGTGTTACAAACGTCTGCAGATGAAACTGGTATATACAGGACAACTAGTATGATAATAATTAATCTATAAAAAACCGTGTTCACAAGAATACATTCTGAAAGTGTTCCTGAGTAGCAGACGTACTGTCAAGCACATACTTTAAGCTTCAAGCATGGAAATTACAAAAAAACTTACAACAATGCGCGAATAGACAGTCTAAATTAACCAGTTGTCAGTTGCTGATAATAACAAGAAAAACGTAACAAAAAATGCCACACAGGACATATTATATAATTCCAGAAATTTTAGGTCACGCAAGTTAGTTTTCACGCGAAAAAAACAGAAAAAAGAAAATATTATGAATCAATGACATACAGCGTTTACAACCAATCTTAATTGCCGGAACCAGCAGACAGCAACCAGCAAGACTACAAGCTTACGCGGCAACGTGTGTGGTCTGGTGACCTGTGGTCTAGTGACGGGTGCCGGCAGGGTGGTTTCCACCGGGGGTTCCGGGGTCAAAAGGTCAGCACAGCAGATGTAGTCTCGCAGCTGAGTAGAGTATTCACAGGCGAACCCATCCAAACAATCAGCCGACGTGCCACAGGCCACTGTCTGGCCTTCGAGGTCCAAATAAGGACTGTGGCCTGGGATGGCGCAGTTGGCTGAAAGGCAGAGCACAAGGTCCGGAGTCTCAAAATTACCTTTGGCTAAAGTTAGGCTATCCTTACCCACTGGTAAACGTAAGTATAAAACGACATTCTCAGACAATGACTAAAGACAATGTAATAGCTAAGGTTACCATTAAGATTCGGGACCAAAAAGTGCTTAATATGCTTTTCATTTAATTTAATTTTAGGCTCGATTCATACTTACAGCCGTATGTACGTTCAGCCTGCAGAATGACGTCACTAGTAGCCTAGTCCAGCGGATCAGCTGGCGCATTGACGTCATTATTTCGTCATTTTGTCGGCTGAACGGACATACGGCTGCAAGTATAAATCGACCCTAATTTTCAGTTAACAATAATGTATCCTGCAAATTTCGAACGTCTGTGGATCACGTTAGCCAGGTTGTTAACTTCAACTTTACCTTTACCCATAGAATTAACCTTGCCTTAACTTGTGGGAAACGATAGCCTAATTTGGATAATTGTGCCCCTAGTGTTTGATTCATCTGGTCATATAATCTAATCCAGTTCATCCTTGCCCTCAAGGACAAAAGGGCAAGGGAAGGGGGTGGGGTGGATGCCGCCCCCCCAAAAAAATCGAGAGGCCGGGGAGAGGGTCCCGAAAATGTGGGCAAAATTTAGTAAAAATAGCAGTTTTTGCGAAAATTATACAAAATTTTGCAAAATTTAGGGTACCTTTGGTCAATCAGGGTGGGAGGGTCCCCAAAATTCGGCCGGAGAGGCCCCCCAAAAGTTGAACCCCGTTATAATATGTATGCCGTCGGCAAATATACCTTCTATCCTGGGCGGTCCCTTCAAAGCTTCATCTTCCCCACAGCAGACTTTATCATATGTTTCAGCTGGCGAAGGTTGACAGCTAAAGCCCTTGGGACACTGACTCGATCGTTCACATACCAGAGGTCCTTTCTCGTGGGGCAGTTCAAGGGGCACTTCCCCCGCCAGGGGACACACAGGAACAGTGGGGCGCCTTTGGGTCTTGGAATGGGGCACTAGGATTGAGTCTGTAATAAATAAGATTAGGATTAAATGGATTAAAAGCTGATTAGATTATTTCGTCTATGCACTACATCGGTAATTTCTGCTTGAATCTAACACTGTGGCTATTTAATATAAGTATAAATAATGATAACACAAACAAGTGCAACATTTCGAGATGGTATAACACTGAGTAAAATATTGTATAAATTAGAAATCTCCTGAAATCTTTCGCAATGTGGAGTGCTACAGTGGCCATTTCTTAATCGGATTAAACTAATTCAAGCCAACTCGACAAACCCCCCCCCCCAAAACATGGAGGACAGCCCCGCCTGCCCATGCCCCCCCCATTAAATTTGGCCTAAAAATATGATAAACAATTCCAACCCAAACTATCAAACCAAATATAACCTGTAGTCAAAGCCGGCAAAGGCACAGGCTCTTTACAGAACAGTTCGCAGGCTTGCAAAGTGAAGAAATTGTTTTCGCCCGTTTCGCAGCCTCGATATGGAAAGGGCACGCAGATCTGCATGACAGGATCGAAGCGGTATCGCGTCTGTTTCACGACGGGGTCACAGCCGTCCACCAGGCCAAGAGCACTGTTACAGATGAGCTCTGAAATCACCAAGAGCACTGTTAAGCCCGGTTCTGGACTTTTAGCATGCACAAATGCGGCTCATCTAGGCAGGTCTTTTTTTAAATGCTTGACATATTGTGGGAACTTGCACTCGTTTGCAAAAAGCTTTTATGACGGGGGTCACAAACAAAAAAATGTAATGTAGCCTATTAGATCGTTTAGGTATACGTATCATGGGAATTATACTACTATCGGATGCAAATGCATAATATCTTAAGTCTTATACTGTTCCGTTCCACTGCAAACTTGAAATACTGTAGAAGTGTAGATCCCTTGAGCGTTACAGGCATTTTTCCTCAACCATTGCCTAACCCAACCCAATAAAATAATATCCCATATACTTTTCATATCACTTTGCGGACAGCAGGCGTAGGCCGAGGCGGTGGTGGTCTCCTCACAGAGATATCCCGCGGGACAGGGCCAGTCCGGAGTGCAGCGTCGCTCGCGTCCGTCAAAGTCCAGCAAAGGCACGGTGCCCAGTTTGCACATCACTCAAACAGTATATACATACATACATACATACATACGTACATTATATACATATATACATACATATATACATACAGACATACATACATACGTATATACCTACACTGTATGTGTGGAAAAATAGTAAAAGCTAATTGAGTATTAATAATAATCAATCATCAGGTAAAGGCATATCCGACTAAACAAGCTAAAACAATTTCCAGGCCCAAAATACGTTCCGCTTCAAAACACACTGAACAGCTAAGCCTGTCGAGTCTGCCTAGAACTCCAAAGTTTAGTCCTAAATTCAGTCATTTGTTTACTTCAAGTCGTTCAGATTAAGATCACGTCAGATGACTCTAAACGTAACCACTAACCAGGGCCCATTTTTTCGCAAAAAAAGTTCTCCGTTTGAGTTCTCCATTTCGAATCACTCAGTTTAGAATTTCTCCGTTTCATACACGGGGAACATTCAAACGGAAAGCCTTGAACGGTGAATATTTAAACGGAGAACTTGAACGCAAGGTTTCTAAAAACGGAGAACTTAAACGGAGAACATTTTTTCAAAAAATTGGGCCATATCAGGTTACATAAACACAAATACTGACCTAACCGACCTATATACGAAATTACATCCTCTAGGCACAAATCCGAGCTATTGGCAATTCTTACAAGGTATCCACACGCCAGCAGTGGTACTGCTCAGTGTCGTTTTGGCAGTCGGTGTCACCGAGGTGATTGTTGTTGCCGTTGTTGTTGTTGCCTGCGAACCCGAGCAACAAATGTTGCCGAACTGGGTTGCCTGGCAACTGAATCCGGCCGGACACTCTGATTGGGTGAAACCGGTGCACTCCTGGGCTCGCCCGGTCAGCGGACTGATAAAAGCCACCGAGACGCCGGGACAACCTGGGGGAACGGAAATGATATAATTCAAATTCATACATACGAAAAGGGGGGGTTGGAAGGAGCTAACCCACCCCCCCTCCCAAGTGTCTGGGGAGGGGAAGAGTGTCCGTAACATTATGACAAAAGTGGGTAAAAAATTTACAATTTTAAATTTAAAAATGTCACTTTTTTCCAAAAATTTAGCAAAATCCCAGCTATTTGCGGCTGATCGGGGGAAGGGGCAGGTCCCCATGATCTGGCCGGAGTGGCCCCCAAAAATTTTGACCAAGTTACGTGTATGGCCGGGTTCATACTTGTCCTTTTGTCCTATGTAGGTTTGTCTCTAGGTAAATGTAACAATTCCGAGCATGAATAATGTTGGACACCAGGCTAGTATGCATGTAAAAAATCAGCTGAAACCATACGGTCAATTATCACAGCAGCTGATAAAATTTGTATTTGTCTTTGTCCCAATGTCGTTAAGGACAAGCACAAAAATGAGGGAATGGGACAACACACGGACAATTTTTTGTCACTATGAAAAATAGACGGAATGATTTCGTCTATATATTTTTTGGCATACATACGAACTGTACGTGACACCAGCTTTCTTGCTGCAAAATTAATGTAGCTAATTTCCTCAGGTAGTTTTCTTGCAATCGCTTGACGACTAAACGATAGGAATAACCACAAGCAGCAGTATGAATTAGAACTGCGCAAAACCAAGCAGATGACCTAAGCATACCTTAGGAGTACCCCCCTCAACACTGAAGACCCCGTACTCAACTGAGGGGGGGTACCCACCCCTCTGTTCGATACCCCGTCTTCAGTTGAGAAGGGGGGGTACCCCCCCCTCAGTTCAGTACCCCGTCTTCAGTTGAGGGGGGGGTACCCCCCTTATTTCAAGATCCCCACTTGAGAAAAACCTTGCGCTACCCACCCTTCAGTTCAGTACATACCCCGTCTTCAGCTGAGGGGGTGCCCCCCTCAGTTCAGTACACCAGCGAAAGTCCTTATCAGTGTCTTGAAA